>CAJQZN010042015.1:128927-161089 GCA_907164685.1 Colias eurytheme | reverse complement strand
AATGTAAATAAATTAGTCGACATGTATGTTTAATTTAAGAAATGCTTACTTGTTTCTTTCATTGCTAATTCATCGTCTGTCAGCATTGTTAAAGGACGAGGAGTGTCCGTGCTGTATTTCTGCGATTTTGCCGCCACCACAATAGGAGCCCGCCATTGTTCTAAAATCTGCAACAGACGAGACGTTCGGAATTCAAAATATTTTTTTTAATTCTATCAATGGCCATTCGTTTTTCGAGCACATGCGAACTTTTGCGTATTTTTTTATTTATTTATAACCACAGATCACACACCTTATTGCCGACACGACGTAATGGGAACATTTTGATGTTTTTTATTTATTTATTTTTTATTTTATTTTATTTGCGAGTGCGCACGCTCCTGCGCCACTGAAACTCGAAACGGAATGCCTATTGCCTTGAGAGCTGCGACTGAGCCGTCGAGAACGCGTGCTTTGTGTTCAACATTTATTGGCTGAGAGCAATCGTAATTAAATTAATATACATCGTTGGATAGTGCCTAGTGGATACGACGTATGTACAATGTAAATATGTATATTGGAATTTGGATGTGTTGGCGGATAATATGCGAACGAACGCTTGCGCTAGTGTTCTTATTATTTTTGCAATTAGGTACTCGAAATATGTACTTAAAACTATAAAATATATATAAACCTACCAAAAATAAAATTGGAGTGTCTGTTTGTAATACGGATATGTAAAATATAGGTACACAGTAATTTTTACAATTTTTATCTGCCTGTCTGTGTGCCTGCTCCGGCTAATCTCTGGAACAGCTGCATATTTCATAGGATAAGGATAGGATTAGGATTATTTATTTATTTATTAGGTTTACCAGTAATTGTTACACAAAATAAACAAGTATAAATAAAATTAATCTTAAAACTAAGTGTACAATTTAAAGTAGGTAAACACCACATGCATACATTTACCTAAATTTTAAAAGGTTTTATACAGCCTATACAGGAAACAAAAAATACATCTAAAATCTTAAACTAAGTGATGGACAAGGTACTTAAATTTATTTAACTTAAGGGAGAACATATCTAGATCTTTAGCAAATTCATTGTAAATTCTACAGAGTCTAGTCGGAGAACTGGAACCAAGGACTGGACTGGACAGTCCTACGTAATGGGGGAGATAGAAGGTTAACGGGATTACGGGGATATTTAAAAGGAACTTTAATTTTGAATTTAGATAGCAACGCCGAACAGTTAATATGACCATTTCTAATGCGTTTCTTCTTCTTCTCATTATTAGGAACAAAATTCAATACATTTATTTAGAGTTCCGTAACGAATGGATAAAACCATAGACAAATAAAATTATATTCGTCCATGTTATTACTAAATTGCTGCCCCTCCGATTGTCTGTCTATATGTCTGTTCATTCATCTGTCAGACTGTATCTCATGAACCATGATAATTGCCTGAAAAAAAAATGTGGTGATGGTAAAATATTTGAAAATTTCCGAGATGAAGTATTTATTTCCCTTGCCGCTATAGCAACATAATATTATATTTACCTACACAAAAACGGAATAGAAAAATATTTATGGGGCCAATTCCCATACAATAAACGTGATATTTTTTTGCTCGATTTTGATGAACCGCAACACGTAGGTCGCTTGTAATATTCACATAATCTTTAGATACGTCATACCCATTTACAACAAAAATTAACGATATATAGAACGTGATTTTTTGTAATCTTTGTTCGCTAGTTAGCTACACTACGGCCAACGTAACTTGGCGGGCCTGAACTTCGCGCAGAAGGCTGCGCACGAACGTTTTTTAGGTGGCATGAGGCGGCGTGCGCGGGGCGGAGATCTAGGCTAGGGATTGACTCAATGTAAACACAATCATCCCTTTATTCGAACGAATATCGCAATCGATTTTTATCGATTTGAAATTTATTGATTTTTGTTTATATGAGATACTGAACGAAATAGCTTTACAAACTTATTGAATTTTGTCGTTAGTAAAAGAGATTTCGAGTTTAATAGCAAAAAAAAACTAATAACATTTTATTTTCATGGTTGTAAGACATGATTTAGTTAAATATCATTTATTTATAAACGACCACTACAATAAGGACTGATTGAGAATATTTGAAACCTATTATAAAATTAAATATAAATATATTTCACAATTCAATTTCAATCGATTTGAAAAAAAAATCGATTAATCAATATCCTCAGACACGCATAGTGGACATCCCTTTTTGTTTACGTCGTATAACTTCGTGCATATTCGGCAATTCTCGGTACGCAATTATGTATCTCAGTCACACGTTAACATTGGTGTCGTGTTCGTGTCGCTATCTCTGTCTTGAGTACAGGCGGTTACAAAAGTTTTCGTTGAGTTGATCGTTATTATTTGTTATTATTATATTGTTGAGTGTTAAGTTTAAATTTGTTCGTGTTTAAGTTTGTTTTAGTGATAATTTGGAATATTAATCTACTTGGAATTTTGTATTATTCGGGAACAAAGATGCCACCAAAGCATAATATGGTTTTAAATCGCCAGGCGAGAAAAATAATATTCGATTTAACGCAGTATTTTAAAAAAGAAAAAGAAGAAGGCGTAAAAAATGTTGACAAAGTTTTTTTAAGAGTTGCTGAGTGAATCCTGAATTCATTAGGTTATTTTTATTGCTTTATGTCTCATAGCGTTTTGATATTTATTTTATTTGTACTTGGTCTCTGTTTATGGAAATTTTTATTCGAATTTCAGTTTAAAAGAAATAAATGCCTATAACACTTTTTTTACGAGTGTACATGCGCAAAAGTTCGTAGAGGCTATGTTCAGGCCCGCCAAGTTACGTTGGTCGTATTGTAATTTGTACAGAACCCCATAATGTCGCGAAACCGAGTCAGACTTATTTTTGTATGTTTGAGTGACAGGAAAATATTCTTTGATGTCACAGAGATCTGTGTTTGATGTAATAAACCAGCTTTCATTTTCCTCATAAAATCTAATCTTGATATTAAAATATTAATTATTATACCTATCTACGATGTAAGATAAAAAAAAATAGTTTTAATTTTAATTTCATATGAATTCTGATGGTGTTTATAAATAACCTTTTTAATATTAATATTTATTGTTAATATTACCTATCCTTTCCTTGTATTCAGCTTATTATAGCAGCTTATAAATTAATAATAATCACGTGCGTAGTCTGATTTTAGTTTAGCGTGTAGAAAAAAAGCTCCCAATTTTTATTTTGAAGAAACTAAAGAAAGAATGGGAAAAGACGAGTACCTATGTAATAAATAAGATGCCGCAATTAAAATTCTATCTAATTATTTCTTACACAATAAATCTTTGTATTCGAGATTGTATTAAATATAAAATTATAAATGTGTCGAATTGTCGAAGGAATCTTCATGAATGTAGCACTTCGAGTAAAAAAGTATGTTTATTTAATCAATTTAAGAAAGGGATCAATTTAATTTTTTTACGTACACGTATCATTTTTTTCCATAAAAAAAATCACATCTCATAATTATTATTAGCCGAATAATGAACATGTGCATATTTTACCGCGTTTATTTATAATTTTACTCGTCATTCGCCTCATTATTCTTATGGCTATTTAATACGAATATTTACATGTGATCTATGAGATATTTCAAGAATTCATTTTCTGAATTAATCATTAATCTAAAAAATTTTAATTCTAAAAATATGTAACATGTGTCGCGACATTCACACCGTAAAATGGAACTCTGACCGGATACACACAATGTTTTAAGGTTGGCACAACTATGACATTTTCTAGAAACTTACAGAATGTTATAATATTGCTATGCTTGAGTGTCTTACCTATTTATTGGGAAAATTTTTCTTAACTGTGCCTTTTTGTTTTTGAAACACTTTGAGAAAGCTTTAATTTTATATTTATCTTTAGAGTACTTAATATTTAAAGTGAAACTTTTATTACATCGTCTCAAACTTTTTGGTCTGTGTAGCGCATGTCGCGTGTATCGCGGCTGCCGAGTAGGTAGGCGACATGCGCTACACAAAGCAGTGTTCGGAACCGTTCGAACAGTTTCACTTTTACCGTGGTTTCATAAAACCACACAACATTTTTTTTATTCTTAAATGAATATTGTTCGAAACAAATTAATGAAGCTAACGGAAAGTATATGTTGCAAGAAAATTATTATTTATTGGTTAATAGAATAGAAATCATCTGTCGCAAAGTGCATTTTTATTATGGGCATTACAAGAATACTTATAATATGTTCATTTTTATATCTTAATTTTCCTTTTTTTTAATGCTGACTAGCATTAATGAATTACAATATTTTTTTCTCAAAATTTAGCGATATTCAGAATAACTGAAATATGTAATTCCAAGGCTCATTAAAGTTGAAATGGCAATTTGCAATTATAATTATGGTAACATTCGTCTGTACTCTGTCATGTAAACTGACTTCTCGTGCGTGCATATTAAAATTTGACTTTGCACGACGTTTCTCGAAAAGTGCAAATCTGCGGTTGATCCAAGTGGAATATCTAATACAAGGGTTTTTACGATCGTTTTGTTATACTGACTGAAAGATATTTAATTGATTAGTGTGAAAAGTGCCTGTTATACATAAAAGTAGTACAAATTTACGTGCAGTTACACAGCCTTGAAGAATATCTATTAGTGGTATTTGAAAATCGCGTATCATTGCGGACCTCGTGTTACTATTTAGGGCCTAAAAATGGCAAAGTGGGGTGAAGGAGACCCTCGGTGGATCGTGGAGGAGCGACCAGACGCGACAAACGTTAATAACTGGCATTGGACAGAGAAAAATGCTGGGCCGTGGTCGAAAGACCGACTGAAGGAGTTATTGAATAACTTAAAAATCGCGCAAAACGGCATAGACTGTAAGATAACTGAAGTGGAAAAGATCGACGGTGAGGCCACTGCAAATAATAGGAAAGGGAAGTTAATATTTTTCTATGAATGGGACATCAAGTTGAAGTGGGAGGGTCTTCTGGCTGGTGCGAAAGACAAGGTGAAAGGTGAAATGCATATCCCTAATTTATCTGAAGAGAATGATGTCAGTGAAGTTGATGTAAGTAACAATATTATCATGTATTTTCAATATTATATACTTGTCAGTAATTTAACCTTTGCACAATGTCTGCATTTTTTATAATAGTGTACTGTATGGCTTTTAAAATGGAATTTGTTTCTGTTATGAAAAGTTTACATATTCTTCAAGATTTTAGAAGCATTCTTTCCCATTAATTTTGGAACAATGTCAACTCTAATTTGGATGTATGATAAATAGTTGTAAAGAAAATGGTACTTGTATATTTTTTTTAAATATAAATTTAATTAAGCTGATATATGCCAAACTGTTTAGAGTTCATAATTCATCAGCGCATGCTACTACATATATAAAATCACAGTTATATTTAGTGGAGTTATAACAACACAGAGTTATTTCCAATGTACAAGTTCATTTAACAGTTAATGTGGTTACTTATCAATATAGTATTTTTATTTCATTTCATAAATGTGTGGTTCAACCACAAAATATGAATTCTTATCTATACTAATATTATAAAATTGAAGAGTTTGTTTGTTTGTTCGAACACGCTAATCTCAGGGACTACTGGTACGATTTGAAAAATTCCTTCGGTATTACATAGCTCATTTATTGAGGAAGGCTATAGGTTATATATTATCACGCTAAGACCAACAGCGGAGCAATGTGGGAAAAACCACGGGGCACAGCTAGTATTAACTAAAATTGTACAGTCAAAGTTCCTTATTCGCGCTTCCTTCATTCGCGGTTTCACTATTCGCGGGTGGAAAAAATGCGACCTAATTTCTATATTCGCGGCCCAAAATTCTTTATTCACGGATCGAATCGGTACATCGGTACATACATATATATGTATAATTACCTAAATAAAAATCAATTGTTATCCTTAGAAAACGCCTGAACTACAACTACGAATTTATAATGTCGATTAAAAAACGAGTAAAAAGTGCTAAGCCATTGCCTAAACCTGAAGATAATACCTAATTAAATGGTAATTAATAAATATGTATGGTCAAAAATTTCAATAAAACTGATTTCTTACCTTACCTTATTTCGTCACCTAGGAACGTATCCCCTATAACCCCATACAAATTACCATTCTATATTCACGGTTTCTCTATTCGCGGCACATTTACGGAACCTATTGCCCGCGAATAAAGAACTTTTACTGTACTTCCAGTACTTGAAAAATAATTTAAAACTCTGTTCACAGATAATTATCATATTTTTGTACATTCAAAAATTTTAATCTATATAATTTTTTCATTTACAGATAACAGTGACAATCAAAGGTAGCGGTGATGAAGCGCAGCGTGTAAAAGCCTTCATGCACAATGTTGGAAGGGATGAAATTCGCAAACAACTCAAAGAGTACATTAGAAGCTTGAAGGAAGAATTTTCCAAAGGCCTAATTCTTCCCAAGAAGGGAGAGGCGCCTGTAAAACCAGATAATATATCTACGATAACAAGTGGCTTCAACAAAAAAGTGAATATGGAACCAGTGGTCTCTAAACAAACCAAGTAAGTTGGTTGCAAGCTTGATACAAAAACAATTGAGTTATCGGAGACGTTTCAATGTCGCGCGCAAGAGTTTTACGACGCGATGACTAGAATAGAAATGGTGACTGCGTTCACGCAAGGACATGTTAAAATGGAGGCAGAAAAGGGGGGAAAATTCGCCCTGTTTGGTGGTAATGTGTCAGGGGAGTTTAGGGAGCTGGTGCCTGGCAAGAAGATTGTGCAATATTGGCGGTATAAGCAGTGGCCGGATAACCATTTCTCAGAAGTCACTTTCACTATTGATGAGAAGGTTAACTGGAATTATTTTTCTATTATTTTTTAATTTTAATAGCTGGAATTGTAATAGAATTTATACTTTGTATTGTTACCTCTTGATGAAACTACATTTTATATTATATTTTTTAAAGAACACAATTCTCTTGTTCCACTCTTATTTACTTTATTTTTATTAAAAAATGACCGGTTAACTATATAAGGTTATCTATAAGATGCTTTAGGATTATGGCCAACCCTATATTTTGATAAATGAATTGTGTTAGCCACTTCTCGGTGTTTAAATATGAGATTTTTATTCTATTTGATTATTGCATTGTTCTAATTCAATCATGTAGATAAATTAAAGGTTATATTTACTAACTAAACAAGTTAATAAAGTAATAATTGATTAATTGATGATGAAATTGATGATACCTTTGTTTTTCTATACTATCTATACTAATATTATAAAGAGGAAAGGTTTGTAATTATGTATGTATGGTTTTCACGCATAAACTACTAGACCAATTTCAAAAATTCTTTCACCATTAGAAAGCTGCATCTTCACTGACACATAGGCTAGGTTTTATCCCGGAAATCACACGGGAACGGGAACTAGGTTTTTCTTTGAAAACGCGGGCGAGGCCGCAGGCGGAAAGCTAGTTTATTGATATAAAAGATTTTAATGAACGGTAAATGTCAAATGTAAAATTAAATGTCAGTTAAAAATTCATGTTTTATTTCCAGGACGACCACACGCTAGTCTCGTTGAAGCAAGAGTTGGTGCCAACCTCAGAGGTTGAACAAACACGTGACAACTGGAAACGTTACTACTTCGACAGTATCAAGCGAGCGTTCGGCTTTGGAGCCTTCCTGTGATCTTGGAGAAATGCTTAGCTAATGTTAGGTATGTTTTGAACAATATCTATGTATGTGCTATTCATGATTTATGATTTTTCTCGTATATTACATGCAAATGTAATAGTTTGCCTCGGCTTCATTCTTGAGGTTGGTGTGTAAACAAACAAAATATTCAGGTTTATATCATTAGTGTTGGTGCCAACCTCAGAGGTTGAACAAACACGTGACAACTGGAAGCGTTACTATTTCGACAGTATCAAGCGAGCGTTTGGCTTTGGAGCCTTCCTGTGATCTCGGATATGCTTAGCTAATGTTAGGTATGATTTGAATAACATCAATGTATGTGCTATGTGTCCGCCTCCTAGGTACAGTGGTTGACGCGTGAGCTTAGATCCCGATCCTGGGTTCGATTCCCGGTGGAAAAAAAATGTTTGAATAAAAAAAATGTCTCGGTCTGGCAGGAGTCAGGACACATGAGGCTGATCACCTACTTGTCCCTAAAGAAAAATCGATCAGTGAAACAGATGTATGGATAATGCATCTGCCCCTTACCCCACTTGGGGACACGGGACTTCACTTTTTTTTTACTATGTGTTATAAGTCATGATTTATGATTTTTCTTGTATATTACATGCGAATGTAATACACTAGTTTACCTCGGCTTCGTTCTTGAGGTTGGTGTGTTGAAACAAACAAAATATTCAGGTTTATTATTATCATTACTGTATCTATAGAAATAAAAAAAGACGTGTGGCACTCGGGGACTGCCGCGGTAAAGCTATTGCATAGCATGCCTTCAAGCCACACCTCCGAGCCCGTCGGAGTGGGGAGCGTGAGGTTTTTCGTTACTAAATTTCTGAATTCGGTCCCCGCGCTCAAGGCCCGCGATAGAAGCTATGAAATAGCTTAAAAACTGAAATGTGAATGTGAATTATTGATTAAACAGTGTAATGAATACATGACAATCTCTGGAAATGTGTTTGTTTCAAGAAGTTCTATTGTAATGAAATTGAAAATTCCACACATAGGTAATTTTTTTGTTATAATTATAACATTTACTTATTATATTCAGACAGACGGCTATCTCAGTCTCCATAGTGTGTATTCGTTTTCGAAACGGCAGGATAAATAATATAAGTACAAATTGAACAAATTCGTTTCTCATTTTGCCGCTGTCTGTCCCTATGAAACTATTAAAAAAAATTATACCATACATACTTAAAACAAGGTTTGATAACAATTTTTATTCTTTTGTGTACTATTTCGTTCACTTGTCGAACGGCCAGTGAACTTAAAAATATATATATTTTTTAAAGGTCAAAGGGGTCGTAAAAAATAACTAGGCGACCTGATTTAATGAGTGTTATCTTTAAAATTTTACATACATAAGAACTGCGTAAATATTAACTATTTTGGTGAATTAACTTTAATTCGATACTTTAAATCATTTTGCACTCGCGTGTGTAATTTCGAACCCACGGCTTGTACACTGTAGTTGAAATTATTGAGCTGTTTTTGACTACCAAGCTAAAATAAACTTGCATAATATATTTTCGAATAATTATTTTTAGAGACGTTGCTCCACTTAGAAAATACAGCTACCATATAAAGTAATAAAATATATTTTATTTACAGGTTCAATTTTACAAAGGGCTTCTAAAAGAGCGGTCCTCCGGCGGAATGATCTGGCGATTCATTTCTACAACTGTGATTGGTCGCTGTCATTTTTGTCAACGGCAACTTTTTAATAATGTACCTCTAAATACAGATAAATAATTAAATAATAAAAGTATAAAGTTTCATTACACACGCATGGGTTTTATAATAAAAATTTGTTGTTCAAAATCTTCTATTTGGCTTAGATATCAAAATTAGGATTTTCTGTGTTGTAAATTTTAAAAAAAAAAACCAGACTGAACTATAACCAGCCAGTAACATTATTTAAGCAATATTAAGTGTGGCCTTTTTAGTATGGAATTATTTGTGTTCCAAATTCAAGAACCCTAATGGTTTTGAAATTTTATTTTTTTCCATTGTAGAATAAGAAATAAATTTAATATGCAACCACATTAATATTAAAACACTGTGGCTTATTCTTATTGCTATGAATTACTAATAAGACCCTTCGTATAAATCTGACGTAGTTGTTAATGGATAAAATTTGACACCAGATCAATTTTGCATATTATATACATACCAAGTTATTTATAAAAAAATCGTTTTGTTTGATAATCTTTTAATAAAATTGCGTGTTCATGAGTTACAAGTGATCTTAGTAATGTTTTTTATATAATAAAAAATATAAAAGGTATTTTAGTAGGTTAAAATATGAAGTTTGTTAACAAAATTGTGCATTGTTGCCGTTGATTCAGCTTGCAATTAAGATAGACCGAATGTATTGCTTATTTTCATAAGCTTATGAATTATGTTAACAATCTAATTTATGGTTTATTCAATAAACTATGTGAGGTATTATGGTTGTTTTATTTGATAGTTATTCCCCCAAACGTCGTGTTGTTGTCGTCTTTTACCGATATTACCTTTACCAGTGGCACTAATTAATAAACTACCAATTTCTACCAAACGACGGAAAAAATCGAATTTGGCATTTTATTAGGTATAAAGAAATATTCGTAGAACTACTAAACCTACCTGCGAATGTGTCCACCTTTTTTATTTTTGTATTCTAGCTATAATTTACTAATTAGTAATTAGTAATTAGTGCCACCTTACGTTAAAATAGTATAGTATAGTAATATTATATTATCTGTGATTTATGAATGTTGGTATATTGCGCGGGGCTAATCTTGATATTTTGAAAGCTTTTTAATATTATACGATTTATATATTGTGTGGTACATACAAAGTACAAACTCTTACTTAAATATAATATAGAATTAAATTGTGTTAGTTCAAAGATTTGATTTGAAGATTTCAATTCAATTTTACTGCAATTAATAGGTATTTAATTTTTTATTTTGTACAGAAACTTCGTAATAAATAAAAGTAGGGTTAAGAGAGCAAAGGTTTGTTTACATCACGTATGTACTAGTAGGTTTTATCCAGAAGTTGTATGTTATCGAAAACTTGACCCCTTGTTCTATTCGCATTATCAGTTCAGTTGTTATTCCGCAATGTACATGAGAATGTGGTTCGTGGGAGTATTTTTGATTTTTCATGTGGTTAGTGTTTTTTTTTATGTTTTATAATTTTGTAGTTATCACTATATTATATGGTAGGTATTGAATAATATATGAACATACATATTTTGAAGTTCGATTATTATTTTTCATGTGGTTAGTGTTTTTTTTATGTTTTGTAATTTTGTAGTTATCACTATATTATATGGTAGGTATTGAATAATATATGAACATATTTTGAAGTTCGATTATTAAAGACATCGTTCAGCTATTGAACTGGTTTCATTATTTTTTCAAATTCAACATTCAAATTGTCTGATAAGTATTTAGTCATCCTTGAAATACATTGCCTATATAATTCCGTTCAATAATATTATATAAGTACCTATAAGTCTATTTCATTATTAAAAATAAATAGTAAATTATTAACTATTTATTTATTGAAAATTGGTAGTTAACTAGTACCAAAAATTTATTATTTTTTAAAATTTATTACGTATTATATTCTAATTAAATATTATTTCTTTGTTTACATAGGTGTCTATACAAGCCATTGTAGCGTTATTTAATGTATGTATATTTTAAAAAATTATACGCAATTCTATTTTTAAATATGTAGTTTCAAACAGGGTTGTTACAAAAAAACATCGTTGTTTAAAACATCATGTATAAAACAAGTTTAAAACAAATTGTAAAAAAAACATGTTTTTTTCCACCTGTTTTAAATCAATGTTTTATACATTGTTTTAAACAGGTTTTAAACTTACAAGTGGAATAGATAAATAAAACAATTTCAAATGGGAAATTATTATTATTGCGATATTATATTATTGCGAAAAGTTAATTTAATTAACTTAATTATATTATTATATACCATCAGTCAGCTAAGATAAATAAAACATTTCAAATAAAGAAACTTTAATTTTAACATTATTATAATTATTTAACTTAGTCAACTAATAAGGATTCCTCCAAATGCTCTAAATTTTGGCCACTCTGGGAGATTGTATTTTTTTTATTCATATTTTTAAAAACTGAAACAAGTTTCGCGGTTTTTTCATTTGGTAAACGATTTCTTAATCTGGACTGTACCAACCCAAATCCATACTAATCCATACTAATATTATAAATGCGAAAGTAACTCTGTCTGTCTGTCTGTTACTCAATCACGCCTAAACTACTAAACCAATTTGCATGAAATTTGGTATGGAGATATTTTCATACCCGAGGAATAAAAAGCATAGGCTACTTTTTACCCCGGGACATAGGATAGGTTTTATTCCGGAAATCCCACGGGAACGGGAACTATGTGGGTTTTTCTTTGAAAACGCGGGCGAAGCAGCGGGCGGAAAGCTAGTGTAGAAAAAAGTCTTTCTACTCCTGCAGAGGAAGCAACTGCAGCATGCAGTTGGCATGGTAGACAATTCATGTCCGGGCTTAATTTCCCCTTAAGTGATTGCCACCATGTTAGTGGGTGCACTTCCAATGTATACTTCGTAAAAAGATACTCATTAAACGGGAAAGAATATGCTCTATATTTGATAATATCGGGTATGGCTGCCGGATAAAAGGAATTAATAAAATTCATAGCTGTATTCAGTCTGTCTTCATTTAAGTCGGTGCCTTGATTTCTTGCATCAATCAAGCCTATGGGCGATTAAAACATATTAATCAATGTTTTAAACATGAATAAAACACAGTAAAAGTACAAAGAAAAAAACATTGAATTAAACATAAAACATTGAACAAAACCAAAAAAAACAAAAAAAACATGTTTTTTTCTCATAATTTACTGTTTTTTTGCAACCCTGGTTTCAAAATTATATTTTATATACTTAGTTTAAAATATTTGAGATGCTTACTTACGTGTTTCTATAGTGTGTTGCTGTTTTAATACATATTTAAGATAAACATTATTTTTGTAATGACCTTTTATCTGTTTTGTATAGATACAAGCACAATCTGGTTTTGGTCATTCTTATTTAGGAAACTCACGCTTGGTAAGTATCTTCTTAATATTATTGTTTTAATTCCATATTTTAGTTAGTTAGTAAACTGTAAATTAGTCTAGTTGTAACAAAATACCTACTCATAATGTTTTAATGAAGTATGAAGTTAAGGTACATAAAAATATACTGATTTTTATTCTTATTCAAAACCACAAAACCATCAAGCATCAATTAAGGTTTGTCAAATACTGTAAGTAGAAGCCCCGACTTTTCGAATTAGAACGGAAACTTTTTTGACACTAATATTTTTCAATAGATGGCGTAAGTAGTCTATTACAAATACATATTATATAGAAACAGTTCATAAAAATATTAAGAATTCCATCGCATAAAAGATAAACGATATATTGATTATAGAAGTACTTTTAATATGTTTGTTGCCCCTTAGCGATGACAAGCCCGAGAGATCAATAGTAATAAATAATAGGTAATAGCACAGACTAATATGTAATGATATACTACGTGTAATAGGTACTGTTATTATCAATATATTCATCAATCGAAATCAATTGTTTCAGTGTCATCAATGGAACTGCATAAACACAAAATTAAATCTGACAGATGCATTACCGCCAAAGGATAAATACTGGAATATTTTGTCCAATTTTTTGGCGCCAGAGTGGCAGGAAATAGGGCAGAATGCTGTGAACGCGTGCTATGGGGAGAGAATTAAAAAATATACCAACACTTGTCCTGGACAAGCTTTAATGCATTGCGTTGTTGATCAAATGATTGATGTAAGTTGTTAAAAACGTTGCAACATATTTGATCAGTTTTAAGTATAAAAAGACGAACAGAAAACAGTCGATGCCAACGCCATCTAGTTTTATAATATCTAGATTAAAAACAATATAAAATCGATGAGAAAAGCTGTGTTAATTATGAATCAATTTATTTATTTTTAATTTTGTTTTTAAGAACTGTCCTGCAGGGCGGTGGAACCAGGAAGATGGATGTGCGTCTGTTTCATCTTTGGCTGCTTACAACTACATGTTCTCACAAAGGTAAATCCTAAAAACGTATTTAAGATAAAAAAATATTAAAGAAAATATATTTTTTAATTATTTCAATATAATATTAGATCTTTTGCTTTTTCTTTGCAGTCGATATAACAATCTCGAGAATAATCTGCCAAATGAGCGACGACCTTCTTGGTTTTTACAAAAGGTAAGGTTTTTACTAAATGAAGCTTTAGGAGTGTAACCAAAATGTATTTACTAATTACTCCTACGATTTTAGGAAATCATTTATTGTGTTCCTGTTTGAGTAGATTGCGTTAATATCAAATTTTTGTATCAGTTTTTTCCATTAATTACAGTATTTCAACACAAAATGCTGCGATTTGCCACCGTTATTTGGAGAAGATATGGTAAAAGAGTGTGGATTTAAGAAATTTATGGAATACCACATACATACTGCACAAACAGACAGGCCTTTCAGATATTCTTTGCTAAACCTGGTAAGTGAAACAATTGAATATTACATACTTAAAAAACAATGTGAAAACAATTTATATAATATTTAGCATTGAGATAATATTAATAGGAGACGACACCGCCTACATCACTTATGTTCCACTCAACATACGTCATGTGACGTATGTTGAGCGGTATTTTTTAATGGTTTTAAAGTGAAACGCATCAAACATGCCTTCGTGTGTGTTACGATATTGCACAAATAATACAAATAATACGGAAAAGTGCAAAGGAATAACTTTCATCGTTAAGTACCTAACTAAATAATAATTTTTAAAACTTAGTTAGAGCAAAAAAATGGCGCACAGATTTTGTTCGTGGTGTCTCCTCCATACGTAGTAATATTATCTCAATGATATTTAGTGTCGTTTTAATTTTTTTAGGCTCCAACAACTACCGAATCTGTAACTGAAGATTCCTCAGAGGTAAGTAAGATGAAGCTTCTGAAGTTTTTCAGTTGAATGAAGTCTTTATTATTATACTAAGTAAAATATAAGAAAATTTTATAAACAAATGTCATTCGATTAACGCGCTAGTCATTTAATCAAATAGCAGATTCAACTAGATGACTGTGACATATAAAATGTGTATTTTTCTGATACGAGCTTTTAATATAATGTAATATGTAATAATAAATATTATAAAGAGAAAGGTTTGATTTTTTGTTTGTTTGTTTGTATGAATTGAATAGGCTCCGAAACTACTTGGCAGATTTGAAAAATTCTTTCACTGTTGGAAAGCTACATCATTTCTGAGTGACATAGGCTAGGTTTTATCCCGGAAATCCCACGGGAACGGGAACTATGCGGGTTTTTTTTTGAAAACGCGGGCGAAGCCGCGGGCGGAAAGCTAGTATAATGTAAACTGCATTGGCGATTTTTAGCATCATAAAAACTCATGTCTATTATCATAATATAAACTACTAGCTGTTCCCCGCGGTTTCACCCGCGTGGCTCCGGTCCTGTTGGTCTTAGCGTGATGATATATAGCCTATAGCCTTCCTCGATAAATGGGCTATCTAACACCGAAATAATTTTTCAAATCGGACCAGTAGTTCCCGAGATTAGCGCGTTCAAACAAACAAACAAACAAACAAACTCTTCAGCTTTATAATATTAGTTTAGATTATAAGCTCATGACTAATTTCTACATTTTAAACTTAGGAAATGGATCCCCTCGAATGTTGCAATCTAAGTGGATTTATCGAAGACTCTTGGCGCAGTGAGTGTCACTTTGAAATGTCGTGGGATGTGAACAAACGTCTCGGGTTCATTGATGTCAGTTCACACGAACCTTCCACCACTACGACAGAAAGAGTCCCTAAAGTTAATGATGTTAAAGTTGTACCGCTTTCGGTAAGATAAAAATGTGTTAAGTTATACATATAATATGAAATCTTCTTATATATAAAAATGTGTTGGTAAGCGCATAACTCGAGAACGGCTGAACCGATTTCGATAATTCTTTTTTTATTATATTCCTTGAAGTACGAGGATGGTTCTTCTGTAGAGACAACGTAAACATGTACCACGGGCGAAGCCGGGGCGGACCGCTAGTATGTAATAAATCTGTAGAAGGGTCAATTCTGTACATTGATAATATTAAAAAAATAAATAGCAGGGGTGTTATTGGATCGATACCAAAATATGTGATTAAAATTTTTTTTTGTCTTTGTCTGTATGTTCAGGCATCACGTAAAAACTAACGGTTCGATTTCGATGAAACTTGGTATAATTATCCATAACTTAGAACCTTATTAAACCTTATTAATCATAACCTTATTATCCTGGGCATAAAATGGGAACTTTTTATCCTGAAAAAAATACGTAGAAAAAAATCTTAATTTTTTCCGCGCGGTCGGAGTCGCGGGCGGAAGCTAGTTTACTCATAAGCCTTAAAATAGTAACTATCTGATTGTAAAATAGTCTGTAATGAATTTTCAGTTAAGTTGTTATGCCTGTTATTTATTTATTTAAACTCTTTATTGTGCTGCCAAAAATACAAAAAATACAAACAAAACTTATTCTAAAAGAAAAACAGCACAGAATGCGGCCTTATCACTTAAGAGTGATCTCTTCCAGGCAACCAACTGATAGAAAGATAAATAACAAACTAGAAATAGTAGGTAGGTAGAAAGTATACGCAAAGATAAATAAATAATAATGTTATACAAAAATAACAAAAATATTATTAAATATAGATTATAAATAAACTAAATACTATAAGATAAAAACATACACAAACAAAAATAAACGTATCATAACTGCCCGAAATTACGCGAACGAGTTGTTTTTTGTTCATGTTTTTTATTGATAATGATTATTATTAATAAAAAACTTATTTTTCTGGCCAGCATCTGTATCAGTTTTATTTAAATCGATCGAATAGTTTTTGTGTATTATAGCCATTTCTATACATTCATAAATATACATCGTTTTTTATCCTTATTAACATAGATTTTAATTTCAGTGTGAAAAAGAAACCTGCATTTTCAAAAAGTTAAACGTCATTAATGAATCCGGTATATTAGATACGGTAGCATTTACAAAACTACTAGATAATATGACAAATACATATCCGGAATGGACTAAACCAAAAGCAAGGGTGATGACGCAGTGTTTGAATAAACTGCATCGAATGTATGACGCTGAATGCAGTTTGAATGAAGTTCTTCAGTGTGTATTTGATGTGCTTTCTGAGGTAAGGAAACTATTATTTACTTGAAAATATTATAATAAATAACGGTCCGCTGCGACAAAAAAAATATATAAATAAAATTAATGTTTCTAATTGTAAAGGTTTTAGCAATTATTTATCATTGCCAAATACTCTTATTTAAAGGATCAAAATCTATCAGTCGTTCAAATTTAAAAAAGAGCGCCATCTTTAATCTTTAAAAAGAGTTTTCAAGGAACTTCACAGTTCGCTTTTCGTTTTGAACCGTATATGTAGTTATAAACTTATAAAATTTATATTATTCTTTAAACATACCTACATTATTAATTTTTATCTATCTATTGCAGAACTGTCCTCAAACTCGGAAAGATGATCCGTGCAAGTAAGTAGAATATTCTATTTTAGCGGACAAAAAAGTCCACGGTCTAAAATCCCTCGTCTGCGCAGACCATAAATATAATTAAAAATATTTTACATAAACGTATAATAAAAAATAATATACTGCAATTACTTACGAACAATTTATCTGCTTGACTTTGTATTAAATAAATAAAATAGAGGTGCTCACAATCTGTTACTGGCGATACATTTTTTTCTGAATATTATATTGAATAATTAATCTTTTCCAGACAGAAAAACTCCGACACTAAGGATATCTGCCAGATAAGCGGAGGGAAATATACACCGGTACGTCCATTGAATAATTATAATATAATATTTTACTTATGTAGTTGCAAAAAATATACCCAATTCATAAATCATACTTCTATTCTGTTTTGATAATGAGTCAGTTAAAAAGATAAAAAAAGACGTGTGGCACTCGGGGACTGCCGCGGTAAAGCTATTGCATGCTATGCCTTCAAGCCACACCTCCGCGCCCGTCCCCGTGGGGAGCGTGAGGTTTTTTCGTTACTGAATTTCTCGATTCGGTCCCCGCGCTCAAGGGCCGCGATAGAAGCTATGCAATAGCTTAAAAACTTATGAAAATATAGGTAAATCTTAAAGCCCAAAGCTATCAGTAACTTTATCAGCAAGATATTCAAGTTATAATAACGGTTTTAATTAATTAATTTAAAAAATTCCAGAAGTACCGCCGTCAATTCTGTGGTATCCCCAACTTGGTGCCACCACACATTCTTTCAGAATGCGGTGTGACGTCATTGTCCACTTTACAATATGTGCCGCAGTATGAGAAAATTAAACCTTATCGTTGGGAAAATAAGGTTCATGTAAGTGAAATGCTTACTTAGTTATGCTGTTTTCTAGCCTAACCTTTAGATTAGTTAGTAGGTTTAGTATTTATAATAAAAAATAAAATAATAAAAATAGTTCACTATAGTAATGATAAACGGGGCATTTCCATACAAAAAAAGAACGTGTGTGCCCAGTACACGTGTCAGAAGTGAAACTTCTTTGGAAATATTGAAAAAATACCAAAATCGTCGCCTTGCATCATGACGTGACGGTATTGCTATAACGCGACCTTGAAATTTTATTCTCACCGCGCCTAAAGAAGTTTCACTTCATTGAGTTGCACAAATGTGAAACCTAAATTAAGTTTTTTTAATTAAATTTAAAATTAATTTAATACAAACAGTAAACGAAGTTTTATTACTCGACCTTTATTTTGAAATGAGCTTATGCGCCACAGAGTGTTTTGGTAACGGATAGTACATTAAAGCATAAAACACATACATATTTAATGAATAATTTTTTAATAAAATAATGAATAATTTGTTTTTTTCAGTGTAAAGAATTAACTCCACCGACAAGTTGTCTCCTCAACAAAATGGGAGTTCTCAGTAAATACGGTTTCGTAGACTATTTCAGCATGAAGAATCTAATACATTCCTATAGTACATCCCCACTATATGAGTTGTATTTTAGCGTATTTCTTACAACTCCATTGTATAAAGAATACTGTAGTTCTCCGAAGAAATTATTGAATTTGATCGACTTTATGGTTATGGTAAGCTATTTGTATGTTTAATTTAACTTTATAAATTACCCAAATTCCTAATTTATGTGGTTATTATAATTATATAGTAGCTGTGTCCCCCCCTTCGTTTTACCTGCTTTCTCCACTCGTATTGGTCTTAGCATGAAAATAATAACATTATGTAGCCTTTTAAAAAAGTCTATCTATATCGTAAGTTTTTTTAAATAAGATTCTGTTCCTGTTCATGATAACTTCCATTAAATGTAATGTGCATACAAAATCTTTTCTAACTTCTTAAACTGTTTTCCAGACCTGCCCAGCATCAAAGCGCAAAGAAAACATACCAAAATGCAGGAAAATGTTCCACGAACTAAACACGTCAGTGCCCCAAGAAATGACAAGGGATCAACTTACACAGATATTTAGAAGCATCCATAATTCCATATCAACAAAACCCACTAGTCCTATAGTACAGAAAAATAAGGCGTATTATAAAACTAATAAACTATTCGATTTCGGTATTTTCGGTGCAAAAGATGCGCCTCCAGTAAATGTTATTGATGTTAAGCCAAAACCAAAGACTTTGGTCGTCTTACCTGTGTATCAACGTATGCCCAACAAAACTACGGGATTTCCGATTAATTCTTTGCAAAAAGATGGAATTTATAGGTCTTAATTTATTTTTATGAAATAAATATTTTAAGTACACTGATGTTTTATTTTCATCGATTGCTTTTCTTTTTAACTCTTGGTAAAGCCTAGGTATATGATGGCAGTGAATAAGTAAAATCTGTTTGCTAGTAAATTGAAAGTGATATATAAATATCCTCAGCCTCATTTCTACATTAACATACCAACAAATATTTTTTTTTTCTATAAAGATGACGACTTCTGACAGTTCTATAAAGGCCAAGTTTAGAAATATGCCAATTATATCATTCTAAAATTGTTCTAAAAGTATATATGTTATTAACTTATTAGTGACTACACGACACTACACAACTACCTACACTTAAACACGTTTCTGAGTAAATTGATTATAGTAAAATGAAAAATCCATTATATAGTATAATGAGGCATTATATTTCAATCTTTTTCATTGATAGATCTTATTTACAGACAAATAAGTCGTGTCAATAGGTAGTATGTTCTGGTTCGCATCACACCGACTTCTTTTTTGTTGGTCTTTACCGGGAATCGTAACCGGGACCTTTCGGTTTTAGTCTCAGACTTTAATCACTTTACCAAGAAGGCAGTTAATAAATTTTTCTCTTTCTAAATTGAATCCATTACCTATTATTTCAGGCATATCTTATATTATTTTTAGGGTAAAGGTACGAGGAAAATAAAAAACAAAAATCGAAGCAATGTGTAAAATATATTCATAATAATTATTTCTGTAAAACAGAAACTATTGTACTTAACAAAATCTTACAAGTCTACTGTTTTAATACAATTTTATGGGTTCTACATCAAAATTTGTCAGTCTTTTAAACATTTTCCAATTTGAATTTTATTATGAAGAGAAGTTAATTTTGACATTCAAAATAATATATAGAGGATAAATAGCCTTCTTTTATGTATTAGAATATAAATATCAAACATTTTACAAACAAAATATGTTACAATACCACAAAAATTGTCATCATGCGTACAATTTATTACAAACTTAAGTAGTAATTGTTCGTCTTCAAACTTTATGAACGCTGTTTTTTTCAGAATTTAACCAATATTTTATTTAAATTTCATAATAATAAGATTTCTGTCAGTGTCCATAAAATTTGGTATGAACTGTATTTTTAAATAAATAAAGAATATAGCAAGACAATAGGCACGCGAGTTTTACTCAAATGTATATTTAAATAATAACAATTCATTTAAAAATAAGTAAATTTGAAACTACCGTCATTTTCCAAACCTAAAATTGTTTGTTGCATCAAATTTTAAAGCATCGAATAATAAATGGCAAGCGAAAATATATTCGAGTACTTATTAACTAAATTTTTAAACTGTACATTATATGTAATACAATTTTAATAGGAAAAATACTTATTTACATAAATGTCATTTGATCACATACAAGTCTAAACTAAAACGATTAAGTAATAATATTCAAAACACAAAAACTATCAAACTATGCTAAGTATGAGCCAGCACTCTGTAAAATATAAATATAAGACATACATTTATACAAAAATGTACTCTAAATATAATGGCTTAAGAACCAAAAAATAATCATAAATTATTACATACGATGACTCAAACCAATTCGTAATTTTTATAATATGTATATGTATATGTAGACGAAAACTGATTTCGTAAAATGATTTGCCAATTATATTTTTTGATTAAATATATGGATTACATTAAATTGGACATAGACAACAAACTAAAGATAATAAAATTACCACAAACATAACTGAAATTGTACAAATGCTAAAATTACAGTATATTTAAGTTTATTTTATTACATCTATTTTAAGTAATAGTTAAGAAAATAATGCAAATTACAATTTACGTAAATCAGAATAAGGATTTTTTACATTAAATAATCGTATGCCTGGCATACGTTACATTTATTTTTTCGTTCGTTTCGATTTTAAAATCTTCTATAGATTAGTACACACCATAATTCAGATGCTCAAAGTTATAAATATTCTGTTCATATAGCTGCCATTTTGTACTATCATAATATCAACCACACAGAGTAAATATATTTTATTAAAATAGTTTTTCAAATTCGAATTTTTAATATTAAAGCCACTTCACACCGATACAAACTTTATTAAGGCAACTACAAACATATTAAAGCCCAATCAAACCGACTATCCCTTTCTACTAAACTGCAAAAAGGCCAAATTACACATGTTAAGGCATGTTCAAACTGATGCTATCATAGTTCCTCATGGATCGCGTTTCCAAGTTATGAGTCGTGTTCATTCTGGACAGTATTTCTTGTTGTAGTGCTTTTAATGTTCTAGCAGCAGAGTGGTCAGTGGGTGGGGCTAGTAAGAGAGCTCTACGGGCGTGTGGTAAAGCGTCTGCGGGTTTGTTAAGGGCAAGTATGGCGCGAGACATTGCGTATGCGCATTCGAATGCGTTTGGGCGGAGTATGGAGGCCCGGGCTGCTAGGTCTAACGCTTCAGAGGGTTCCTGGAAAATAAGAATAGATAGGTTATTGTGTGTTAAATTCTATTAAGGGCCGATTTTTCAATACTTGGATAAAACTTATCCGTCCAATAAAGTATTACACGATAACATTAAAATGTCACGTAAACTGTCAAATACGGGAAATTAGAATACGTTTTTAAAATGGTAGTTTTATACATTATTCGACGAATAAGTTGTATCCAAGCATTGAAAAATCGGCCCTTAGTATTTTATGTAGTTAAGTTCTATGTGAGTAAATTTTAGTTTTGATTTCAATAAAGATATACACTAATTTAACATTTCAATATAATTTTATAGATATTAAAGAAAGCTAACAGCATGGTAATTGGATTTGCATATAATCTATCTGTAACATGTTTATACCAAAATGGATTCAGAAGTTTTTGCAAGCAAAGCGCATAAACATTGATCCACCTCATAGATAAACCCAGTTATTGAGTTAAAACATAACAAACAAACATAAAAAATCTTACAACAATCGAACAATTAGTTTGAACAATCAAAATATTATTATACTCACGTTAAGTTTCCGCTTACACCTCGACAAGTTAAGCAGCAAGTTAGTCTTAAGTTGCACAAACGCAGCCAAGTGTTCACTTGGTACGCTAGTGCCCGGGGTTGTAAGTCCTTCGTCACTTATCAAAGGGTTGATCTTTTTCAACGCATATTGGTACCTATGTGCAGCTTCAGAGGGTCTATTTTTGCGGTAGAGGAGATTGCCGTCTTCTAGGAGCTTGTTTAGGAGGATTAGCCTGTGGATTAATTGATATAAATAAATATGGGAAGTTATAAATTAAAACTATAAGTATATTATTACCGCAGAATAATTAATGAAATTTCATTTTTTTTAAATAGGTATTTGAAAATATTCTTTACTTTTTTGTGAATACATTTAATCCCTACTAATCCCTACTAATATTATAAATGCGAAAGTAACTCTGTCTGTCTGTCTGTTACGTTTTCCCGCTTAAACCTCTCAACCGATTTTGATGAAATTTAGCACAGACAATCTTTAGACCCTGAGAAAGAACATAGGCTACCTTATATCAAAACACCACGCGGGCGAAGCCGCGGGCGGAAGCTAGTTTCAATATATGTATGTTAACGCGTGGTGTTTTGAGAGTGCACCATATATAATTAGATTATTATTATTGAACCTATTTAAATACTTACATAAATTCTGGTTTGCCTGACGCCATTACCCATGTCGTGGGTCCGAGTTTCGCTCCTTTCCTCAAAAAACAATTTACCACCTGTAATCAACAAACAACAATTAATTTAACTAACAAACATTCACATTTTTCGGCTATGAATAAAACTATTTAAACAGTTTCTTTAAATAAATTGTAAAACTTCTGGAAAATCGTATTAATATTATTACGAAAGAATATCTTATGTTTTATAGAGATAGAAAATACTATATGAAGCGATGAAATTGAGATCGATATTTCTTATTATTTATTAATTTTATTCGATTTTAAAATACTTTGTTATTTTTCCGTATACTTACAGCAACATTCCTCTGTCCGATCGCCCGGTCCAACGGCCTTAGACCGCTATGGTCGACCTTCTCTAAGGAAGCACCTCGTTCTAACAACATTTCGACCAGGTCCGCCGGTCCTCCGCACGCTAGACCGAGCGGGGTACGACCGTTGCCGTCGGGTTGGTCTGAAGATATATTTGGAATAAGCATGATGGAAGTTGTTATTATTTTGGGTTATATTCATAAACTAGCTTACCGCCCGCGGCTTCGCCCGCTTTGCCTAAAACCTAATAAATTATATACTAAAACCTTCCTCTTGAATCACTCTATCTATTAAAAAAACCGCATCAAAATCCGTTGCGTAGTTTTAAAGATTTAAGCATACAAAGGGACATAGGGAAATAGGGACAGAGATAGCGACTTTGTTTTATACTATGTAGTGAAGACTAGCAAACTGGGCGAACTCCGTTTCACTACCAGATACACTTTTCTTTGCTATAAACCTCACTGAGCCCGAGACCTTTCCAACGAATGCAAAACCGTGGAAATCGGTTCGTGTATTCTGAAGTTATTGCGTCAGGAAGGAAAACCCGACTAATATTAATATAGTAGATTATAAAACATATATTATCTATCTTATGATAAATATTGCATACTTTTGATGATTACCTTATTAGTAGAATAATTGACATGATGTATAATAATATGTATTTAACGGTTACCTATCTTAATCTCGAATTTTAATATTCCGAATATCATAATCCAGAAAACGTTTGGACATTTTTTCATAACCCCGAATTTTAAAATTTCGAAGTTTTGTTTGCCATATAATCGCAACTCCGAATTTCATTTGCCCATTTCTTTATTTGTACGACGTTTTACAATCCAGACGAATGAGTTCCAGACATACGAAATCTAAATGCACAAAATCCAGATGACCGTAATCCATATGCACGAAAGCCAGATTTTTAAAACACAAATTTTTGAAATACAGTTAATTGATATCCAGACAAACAATGTCCAGATTTTTGAAATTCAAATAAACGATATCCAGCAAAACGAAATCCTTCCAGGGGGTCACAGTTCAAACCTAACCTAACCTACTGAGTCGAATTTGACACTTAAACCTTTCTGTAATGGGCAAGTAAAACAATAGCGAGTCGGTTCTGGCACTCGCCGGCCGCTGCCGCGGCACGCTCGCTTCGCTCGCTCGGCTCGTGCATGGGGGGTCACAGTTCAAACCTAACCTAACCTACTGAGTCGAATTTGACACTTAAAGCTTTCTGTAATGGGCAAGTAAAACAATAGCGAGTCAGTTCTAGCGTGGGGGTCGTAGTTCAAACCTAACCTACTGAGTCGACTTTGACACTAAAACCGGTCTGTAATGGACAAGTAAAACAATAAATTTACTTATTAACAATGTTTATTTTTATTTTAAAGGTATAATCACGATTGTATGGAAATCAAATAAAAAGTTTATGAAAATCTGGCAATAGTTTATCTGTTATATGATTATATGGGAACCAAATAAAAAGATTATGAAAATTTGGCAATAGTTTATTTGGAAAATGGTACGATGGGAAACAAAAAAAAGTATTCTGAGAATCTGGTATAATGAGATCTGTATTATGAGAATACGGGAAACAAAAAAATACTTTTTAAAAATCTGGTTTTGGTGCATCTGGAAATTGATTCATCTGGGAAATTAAAAAAGGAATTTTAAAAATTTGTCATTCATTACATCTGTCTTTTAAAAGTTCTAACAACCGTTTTCGGGGTTTTAAGATTCGGGTAATAGAAATTCGAGTTTTTAATAGGTTACCGTATTTAACAAAAAGGGCTATTATAACGCCTTTAGTATACCTACGCATTCGTATGCGGCAGCGAGTCTCTGCGGAACTACTGCGTAGCGAAATATCTGCGGAACGTTAGTAGTTAGTACACAGCAATGTTTTCGCAACATTTTTGCAATGATATGCCATTGTAATTTTCGACGACTGCAGGTGCTGTCGTAATTTTTGTACGTATTTTTAAATTCTGCGTGTCCAATTGCGTATAATACGGGATAATCTCGAATAGAATGCAAAAATAATTCAGTATTTTCGGCATCCATGGTGCGAAAATCTGTCCTCACCGACAGATCGCGAGCTGACGCATTGCGATGCGAAACATCACTAGCGAAACGTATGCGTCTGTGTAACGGCCATTTCGCAGGTCCTTGCGAAACAATACTGACAAGGACGCAACTATTTCATCTATCTATGTGCTAGAGTGAGATATATCATATGTGACAACCTGCCACACTACTTACATTTTTTAAAGTGAAACTTTTATTACATCGTCTCAAACTTTTTGGTCTGTGTAGCGCATGTCGCGTGTATCGCGGCTGCCGAGTAGGTATACCTACTCGGCAGCCGACCGTCACTCGACATGCGCTACACAAAGCAGTGTTCGGAACCGTTTCACTTTTACCGTGGTTTCATAAAACCACACAACATGTTTCGTTGTTGCGCTGCCGCATATGAATGCGTAGGCGGTCGGTGTACTAACGCCTTTAATACGTTGAGTGTATGTATACTGACCGACAGCAGCGCCCTTATCGAGCAGCGCGGTGACGGCGGCGTGCCGCGCGCGCAGTGCGGCCCAGCCCAGCGCGCACACGCCGTCCACATCGCACGCTGCAGGATCGGCACCTATTGGGAACATTATTATTAGTTACTAGCTTCCGCCCGCGGCTTCGCCCGCGTTTTCAAAGGAAAACCCGCATAGTTCCCGTTTCCGTGGGATTTCCGGGATAAAACCTATCCTATGTGTTAATCCAAGTTACCCTCTATATGTGTGCTAAATTTCATTGTAATCGGTTCAGTAGTTTTTACGTGAAAGAGTAACAAACATCCATACATCCATACTTACAAACTTTCGCCTTTATAATAGTAGTAGGACTAGCGGTCCGCCCCGGCTTCGCCCGTGGTACATATTTACATTTTCTCTACATAAGAACCATCCTCGTTCTTCAAGGAATATAATAAAAAAAGAATTATCGAAATCGGTTCAGCCGTTCACACGTGATGCCGTGACAACGTGAAACGGGTTTCATTTTTATATATATAGATTAAGTACTAAATTCATAAAAAATGACCTCGAAGGGCTCGCGAAACGTACCCTCACCCATATTTAGTGCAGGTCTTGCGCCGCCATTGTCAACACAAAGATAATAAAAGTTATCAAGCAACACTACGATATAATATAGGTATGTATATAATGTGGTAGCTATAGGTAGTATGGTAGGTAGTAGGTAGGTGGGGTATGTATATAATACGGTAGCAACATGATAATTCAATATTTTGAAAATTAAACAGCATATTAACGTTATTTGAACTTCTTACCACCATCTTCATATTTTTTCAACAACATAAACACTTAATAGGAACTATTTTCTTACCACGACCTACAGGCCTATTTAGAAATATTTCGAGCAATAAAAAACATAATATTAAGCAAGTAATATCTCTTACAAATTAGGAGTAACTTTTATTTCGGAGCAATTATAAGTTTTCTTCCAACATGAACATAACAGTCTGTGGTACATTCTCAAATATTTCAAAATATAATTAATAACTACAATCGATTCTATGCTAACGCTTAGAATCGAAAGATCTATCAGAGTATCCTAATTTCACAAAAGTCAGTATTAAAACTCAATACTCACAATGCGCCAAAAGCATTTCCAAAACATCAGCATGTCCCTCCGCAGCAGCCAGAATCAACGGATTCTTCCCCCCCGACCCCGATACATCCGCCCCAGAGTCCAATAATCTCAACACTAGTGCTGTCCTCCCGTTTTTACTCGCTAACGCAAGTGGTGACATCTGACGGGCGTTTAGAGAATATGGTGTAGCTCCTCGGATAAGTAAAGCATCGGCGATAGCAGCATGGCCGGTTGAACAAGCCGCTGTTAGAGCTGTTTCACCGGTGACTGGACAGATACCGTCCGGCTGGAAGAAACATTCATTAAGTATTATAAAAATACATTATTATTTATCAAGTTAGCGATCCCGATTTAGTATGCATAGAAAAAAAATTGGTTGTCTGTAAAGTCGGTTTACTGACGATAGTTGAACGTGACAACGTCCGATTGTGCTTCTTTGTCGCTCGTTCCGCGCTCTCGCTTGCACTTCAAGCCTTATGGAACGCCTCAGAGCGAGGTAACGCCGCATGAGTCATGTTTTTTCGTGCGTGCAGCCGACTTTATCGAATTATAAGACGTTGTCACGTCAAAATATGGCCTACTGTACTTTGCAAGGATGAAGCTTTCATTTCATTTATAATATTTAACTTCACTCTATAAACAATTTGTTTACCCACTTTTAAAGTTTTAAGTTGAGTTGAGAATGAGTTATTAAATTGTACTTTTTTATATACGTATCCGGTATCACTTAAAGGTCGATGCAACATTTTTATTTTCTTGTCATTTTTGTGATCGCAACACAAGATCATTTTTTGTTCCTTGTTTGATATTACTTGATAGCTTCGTTCCGGTATTCTCAATTAATTGACAAATACTCACAATCAACTCAGCAGTATCCAGTAAATATTCCACGATATCCAAATGCCCGTTTTGTGCGGCAGCTATCAACGCGTGCCTCGCACCAGGTACCAATTGTTCAATGTTGCTATCATCTATTTCTATGGAATTCCTATCGTCCTTGCCGGTCTGGCAACCCAGGAGATAGATCACTGTGTCTCTGTGGCCGTTTTTCGCTGCGTGCACTAATGGTGTTTGTTCAGCTGTATCTGTATGGCTTAGGGAAGCACCTGGAAGAAATAAAAGGCTATAAAAATAGGAAAAGAGATAATAAATAACGTCTTTTGCTTAGAATATCATAAGATAAACAGTTAAGACAATGATATTTAACTAGCGGTTAACTGCTAGTTACTAAGGTATATATATTAGAAATTACACGCGAGACCGGGTTAAATATTAGTTTGAATGTAATAAGAATGTACTGCGATTCTACACAGCTACCTAATTGATGTAGGTAGTTGATAACAAATCGCAGCAAGTCAACGACTATAGCAAAGTGAAGGTAGTTGGGTTGTTGGAACGTCGTATAAACAACGTCCGAGCCCCTAGACACGATTCGTACGAATTCGCCACGAGTCAAAAGAACGCGGCATTTTATAGTATTCGTCAGCTAAGCATGTTTTGACAGGAAATAGTGACAACTATTCATCCATAAAAATATTAAATCATAAGTTACGTCTAACAATATCATATCGAAAATTAAATTAATAACATAACAAAGAATGAAAGACAAACTTCAGTAGTATGTAGTATGAGGCAAGAAATATGTCTAATAAGTTAAAATTGTATCTAAAAGTGTATTTACCTGAAGCAATAAGCATCCTAGCAACATCAGTGTGTCCTCGTTGACAGGCCAAAGACAGCGCGGTGCATCCTTGAGAATTAGTCATTTCTAAATCTGCTCCAAACTCAATCAACAATCCAACCATTGCTATTATCCCTTGATACGCATACATACATAACAATGGAGCATTTCCTAAACATGCTGTTATTTGATTGGGCGAACCCCCAGCCAATAGCATTAGTCTAGAAACTTTTACATTCGGCGTATAAATGTTCCTCAAATTGGCTATCGCTTCACCAACATTAGCAGCGCTCGATGCAACCATTGTAGCTTGTAAATCTCTAGGACATAATCCTAACTGCGCTGGCCCAAGATTTCTGTACATATGAGCTTTCAATATATGGTGACCGAGTTCCATAGATTTTTCTGGATCTAATGGTGCCTGAACTCTTGATAAGCGGAAAGCGATGCCGCAATGTCCAGCTCTTAAGTCGCAGAGGAATTTAGAGCTCTCATTATCATCTCGACGGATAAGCCATTCCCTGAAGGAAGGATGAAAGAACATGTATGTATTGTCGATGCGTTTTACAAGAAAATCTGATAGACTTTCGAATCTGTGGCAGAATTCTTCCCAGGGCAAAAACGTGTCAACTAACAAGGAATTTACGGAATAGTATATTTCTACTAATGTTAAGGGATATAATGCAGCAAGGCAAACGCTTAAAATATGGGTCACTTTTTCAAATGACTGGACGGTGGGGAATCGCAGATTGAACTGCAACAGGAATATTTGCGCAAGCGATATTGGAACGACTTTGTAGTTTGTCGATTTGATGACAATATGGCTTTGTTCTAAAAGGTCTAGGACGAGTTTAAGGAATAAGAAGGAGCCTTGACTCAAATGGAGCACGTATTGAGCGAATTTCATAACTGGGTTGTGAACTCCTTCAGATTTTCCTGTCGAGCTTTTCACATTTGTTTCTATAATTGGCGCAGCTTGAACTCTTGCGTTGAAATATTCAAGCAAATCTTTATTAACGTTATCCGATTCGTCTAAACTTATTCTGGTATACGGTAATTGTTTAGTGAGCTCTAAAAATTGTGTTCGTATGGTTGCCACAATTTTGAGCCAGGAAGGCATTTCAGGGACATGTCGAGATAGGAAAGAAGCAATCGTATAGCCGTGGTCTGGTCTATGGTATTCCGCTTCACATAAACCATCGACAAGGATGATGCTATTTGTGGAATCTATGCTTCCATTTCTTCGTAGAGAAGTTAGAGGTTCAATGATTCCTCTTACGAAAGCTAAGTCTGGGTCTGCGATACATTCTTTTAAAGACAGACAGGCTAAAAGATGCGCTTCACTAAGTAAGTGTTCTCTATAAGCTTGAAGTCTGGGCGCTTGACAGAGTTGAGCCGCTAAGGAATGTACAAATTCACCTACTAAGCATGTACTATTGTTGTCAGCCTGAAACAAATAAAATTATCATAAGAAAATCTATTCAGAATATACATACTAGCTGTGCTCCGCGGTTTCACCCGCATTGCTCTACTCCTGTTGGTCTTAGCTTTATGATATATATCCTATAGCCTTCCTCGATACATGGGCTATATAATACCGAAAGAATTTTTCAAATCGGACCAGTAGTTCCTGAGATTAGCGCGTTCAAACAAACAAACTCTTCAGCTTTATAGTATTACTATAGATACTATAGATATGTATAATTTTATCAGAAAATATTATCTCAGTATTTAATGTTAATTACAAAACTCATTTTAAATAATACACCTTCGTAATATTGAAATAAGATTCATAATAGCTCACCTGACAGAAATGATAAGCCACAACTTGCGACGCTAGCTGTGTGACCATCCCTGCGGCTATTTCTTCTGGCAGCATTTCTCTAATATCAGACTGTTCTCTTAATTCTTCGTATTCGAAATTCCTCTTGCGACCGAAGCAGGAGTATTCAACTAGTTGTAGTATTAATGCTGTTTTACCAGTCCCTGGACATCCTGAGATCAGTATACCTAGAAAAGAGTATACCATGTATAGAGTTAGTTTGTTTTAAACCGACTTAAAAAAAAGGAGGAGGTTATGATTTTTGCAATAAAATATTTAAATTGATGATTCTTATAACCAGCGATTTGCGAATGTTATTGCAGTTTTTATTACAAGGCGTAAGGTACTGTATAATCAATTGCTAAATGAATAAATCATCCTTGTTAATGTTTTTCCGTATATATTTCAGAGGTATGTCTTTTGATTGGTTACGCTTTCTGAGTTATAAAGTCGCTGTGACCCCGTTTTTCGAAGATTTCTGCCTCACCCAACGGGTTGGATTATGTTTCACCCCATTCCATATAATTAAAGAATGTGAGTTGATAAAAAACAAGCAACAATTAATAAGACATCTTTTTCAGATTAAGAGAATTTTGTAAGGGACCAAAATAGCTCAAATGTTAATTTCATATTAAATACTTGAGAGGAGGGTCCGAGGAGATCGTTTGGCTTAATTTTGATCATTTTTTCAGTTTACGCCATTAAAATAAGCATTTTTATTACCTGAAGCACTTGATTCTAGGGCTTTTTCCATATCTCTCATGAGCCACTGTCTCCCAGAGAACGCTGTCGTGTCATCTGTAGACGGCACTTCGAAGAACAACGGTCGTAATGTTAGTTGTGGGGTTGGGTGAACTGGAAAATAAAATTGGTATATCATTACGAATGCTAAGAAGTTAAGTGTATTTATGATATAGGTAGTTAAGTGTATAGAGCGAAATATAATTTTTTCTCAGTTCAGTTTACCTACTGACCTATAGCACCCTATAGTTATTAATGTCGTATCTGGTCAATTATTTTTCGTCGTCTTCAAGGGTCGAGCGTAATATTATTCGAGAAAGAGAATATATCATTATTAAATTTAAGGCTCGATTAAGTCCTTTCAAAATTGGCTTTAGATTCGGGCATATATTGATTTTAGAATTTTAGTACTGTGTACCATCACTACATAGTATAAAACAAAGTCGCTTTCTCTGTCCCTATATCCCTTTGTATGCTTAAATCTTTAATACTACCCAACGGATTTTTATGCGGTATTTTTTAATAGATAGAGTGATTCAAGAGGAAGGTTTTAGTATATCAGTCTGTCTTGAGATCTGTGTGTGCAAGAACGTAGTTTTTGTCG
>CAJQZN010042015.1:57277-123927 GCA_907164685.1 Colias eurytheme | reverse complement strand
TATCTTAATAACAGCTGTAAGGTGCCTTTTATGAATAAAATAAAAAAAATAAATAAATATAATTTATTAGGTTTTAGACAAAGCGGTCGAAGCCGCGGGCGGTAAGCTAGTTATTTATATAATATACGGTGTTCATTTTCGTGTTTACCTTTTTTAAGTTCAGAAGAGGAAGAAGATGCTTTACTGCTAACTCTCGCAGACCGCCGTGCTGCAGTCTTTCTGGTTTTAAAGAAACCAGACGACATGCGTGTTAGCTCCTCGCGACCATTTTGTAGTGCTGTAATAAATGAAACGCAATTTTACAATTTATTTATTTTAATTGAATACGCATAACAGATCACGATTTTGTTGGGCCTATAGGTGTTACATTAATTTCAGGAGCAGATCGAAACCCAACAAAATGTATACAATTATTATTGCGACACAGTTTACAGTTATCAACAATATGACTATGATATTAATAATGCTTACTGCGATTTGCCTAACGCAAAAAGCTGCTTGTATTTAATTCTATTGGAAGTAAATGGTATCAAAAAAGCTTATTTATGTTATGATGTAGATAAATTTTCATTCTAATTCTGTGATAGAAAAACAACTAATTGTTACTTTTTAACAACATCTTTCTTCTGTGATTCTTTTTGTCAGTGATTATCATCTTAAAAGTTTTCTTTAAGAAATTCAATCCTAGGTAAGTATATATTTTGGTACTAACTTGTGACGGAATGTCGTCTACTGCCTGGACTAGAGGAGGAGCAATTGCTGGCAGCTGAAAGGGACATAGACGCGAGGGACCCTAGCGAGTCCCTGCCGAGAGGGGTGGCTGCGTCCACTTCTGAAGACCCCGTTAGGGTTGACACCTGTAAGATTTTAAATAAAAAAATAATTAATTATCAAAAGACTTATTACGACTGAGTTTAAGCCTATTAATGGTGGTAACTGGTACGTTTCATTTGAAGTATTGTCTTTGTCTTTTTGTTTTATAGAAGTGAATCTTTTCGCTTAATAACGCAATCCTACATTTATTTGAAATTTTTACTTATTTTAAAGTTAATTGGTACTATTAGGTATACCTATTTGGTTGGTCATTATTTTAATATTTAGTTGTAAAGTAATACGTGTCTGAAAGGATAATATATAAAATGTATTCAAAGTTAGCAAGGAAAGAAACAAAGAATATACAAACCGGACTAGTATTATGCGAGGCAAGTGTATGGGCATCCAGGGACGCAAGGGACGTACAACTGTCCCTAGATTTGTTCCTGGACCCCCTTCGCTCGCCAAGCAACAAGCCAAGCCGCATGTACAAGTCATTCTGCCGTCTGGACTCGTAGCCTTGCTTTATGTGACCGCCTTCGTCATCTAGAACAAAATATATATTGTAATTATATGTAACAAGTGTGTCATGCATCACACATCATGCTTTCAACGCAAATATGTACAAATAATCCGTCTCACACCACACATCATGCCGTCAAATTCATGCAAACAAAAACCTAAAGATGAGTTTTAACACGTAAAAGTAAGCGTGAACGTCCCGTGCTAGGCGATGCATGTCAAGCATGCTTGTGCATCCAGGCTTGTCAAGCTTCCAATTACGTGTGTAGCCACCGTAACGGCCGTAAATATGGTATGATTGATGTTCTAAAGGTTTATACTTTCTCATATTTGATTTTTAAATCAGCTTAGCTGTGGGATTATGTACAGGAAGTGAAGCTTAGAAAAGCTTTTTCCTTGGCAAGTAATTGATGGAATTTCTGTATTTGTATAATAATTATGGGAAGCAAAAGTTTTATATTTCGCAGAGAGATGGTTAATTAATTGTTAATGTGTATTTTTGTTATTAACTCTTTTTATCGGGGTCATTTTCATTGGAGTTCCTGTATAAAAAAATAGTTATATCCAACCGATTAATGTTTTAATCTTATGTCATAACAAACGTTGTTATACGAACTAACTAACCCAAGGAAAGTTTAAAAAAAATATACAAATTATAAATCATTTACCAAAAATATTCAGTCCCTATGTAGATAATATAAAACGAGAACATGAATAATTTAAATTCACTTTGCATATATATTCCAAAAACCGAAATGTGCCTCATTTCCGAGTCCCAAGTTCTTGCCAATTACTTTTTATGCAGTCGAAAGGCAAATTGAAGTAAAAAGTAGGATTGAAAAGGAAACGCTGGTCGTCTGTGACGTCACCGACACCTGCGCATTGCGTGGGAATCGCTTGGCGGACATGATACTTAAATATATGGGATCGACGCGATGGGATTGGTATATAAATGTAAGGGTAGATTTTGGTATTATGTGAATAATAACTGTGTTTGTGATTTTGCTTTCTTAATGTTGTTGGGAGATGAATTTTGCATATTTTATTTCGGTTCTGTGCCGTTTCGATTTTGCAACAAAAAGTATTCGTATGTTTCGCAAAGATTCATTATTTCAGCGGTTTCAAAAACAAACAGACAAATAGACATAGATTCTATCACATCATTTAAAAAAAATCTAAAATAAAAAAAATAGATCAGAAAATTGGTCAGTTTTAGCGCTTATTATTAGTAATTTTTATTCTCATCTCTATTTCATATTTTATATTATATTCATATAGTTTTCAACATATTCAAGTTTAACATTGAATATAAAGGCTTCGAAGCTTGAATACGTGGGAGTGTGATAACATCCCATACACAGTCTGTACTCTGTAGTGACTACATGTCATGTTACATTGTTTACGAGGCGTTTGATGAGAAACTGTTCTTATATTATACATTTATGTATGTTTTTTTCTTGTTTTAAGATGTGGTTGCTAAGTCCCTTTTATTATAAAAAAATATTAAAATTATTAACTCGTAACCGCATAACATAATCCCGGTCGGTCGGTCGAAAATAAAATTAAAAATACAGCCAAAGGCGACAACTACTTTGCTGAATAAGAAAGTGCCTTTCTAGAAAATCTTTTAAGAAAGGTAGAATTTTTGAGTTTATTCTTTCTAAAAATCGGTGACCGTTTGTGATCTTCATATTATAAACGTGATATATTTCTATTATTTTGTTTAAGTCCATACAAAATCTTTATTTTTTAATTTCTACAACTGCCTTCAAATTTTGCGAACCAAAAATGTGCACAAACATACAAATATGCATTGACCGCATTTTTAAAGATTTTATAAACACTTCGAAAGCAATAACATAAACTCGTGCGCCTCTTATCGCGGATTGTCATTTCTGTCAATTGAACTGCGCCGTCAGTTGTCAACCAAAGAAAGCACTTTTATCTGAGTGTTTCATGAATAAACCCGTGTGCCAGTATATACCAGTTAAGATATACGTGCCTTGTAAAACTTTACAATATAGGATGGAAGGTAAGCAAGACGTTTAGGGACTCAATAATATTTAGTAGAAAATATAGGAAATATACGCAGAGATAAAGCTTTCCATTTGTGTAAGATATTAATTATAAATAGGTTGAATAGACAATTGTCTAAAATGAACTCGAGTATTACGCACTAGCTTTTTTTTTGTTATATTCATATATAAATATGTAAGTAATATAAAAAATATGGTTTCTTAGTAATTAAAGCTTACAGTCGGTATGATAAACTTTACGCCTTTTTCTGGGATGTTTAGTCTTCACTTTATTTTTGGATAAATTACTTTTTTGATGTAAGTATTACAATCTATTCATCTTGCAAATTTAGCGTAAGAGATGGATCCATCAGTAACAATTTAAGATGTACATAGAAGATACAACACGTATAAAGAATCTTTATAAGCTAACGGTGTCATGTCACTTGTCAAGAAGCTGTAATATAAGTGTCAAAGGTCTCACGTTGACCTTAGGGGCGTGGTTGAATAGTTTTTTGGACCTAGTTACTGACAAAGCATGAGTAGGCATTGTAGGTTGTGTAAGTTTAAACTTTAAAGGGATCATCATGAGTTAAAAAAAAGGGACTCAAAAGTTATAAAATTTCAAGATTAAAGTATATTATTTAAAGAGGATATTATTATTTATTAGAATAATTATATAAATGATTGTTTATTTTAATGCATTCTACTAGTACTAAAAGTAAAATCTAAATAATTAGTATTATGTTGTAAATGTAAAAAGGAAACTTATGAAATAAAGGAAGCAGACGATATTAATGCTAGTTAAAGACCATGGTTATCTACTCAACAAGAAATATTGCATAACCTGGACAGACCTTACATTTCACGGTATTAGTAAGATATATAAACAATAAACGACTAATAAACTAAAGATCAATATAGTTTAATTAATATTGTTAAATCTATAACTCAAAATCAGGTTTAAACATCAACAGTTATTAAGAACTAGCTGTGCCCTGCGGTTTTACCCGCAGTCCTCCACTGCTGTTGGTCTTAATGATATATAGCCTATAGCCTTCCTCGATAAATGGGCTATCTAACACCGAAAGAATTTTTCAAATCGGACCAGTAGTTCCTGAGATTCGGGCGTTCAAACAAACAAACTCTTCAGCTTTTTAATATTAGTATAGATTTGTCACAAACACCATTCATCCTATTCTATTCCATATAAGTGTAGGTTTATATGAATCAGGTGATAATGGAAGAGAAATTTCGTAAGGCTTTCAGCGCGGGCGTCAACCTTGGTCTATATTTGATGATATAATCCGTGAATAAGCGTCCACCTACAGCCCACGATATTCGCAATAAATATGTATGTAGATTGTGGCCTTCATTGTTATAATTTTATCGATATATTATGGGACAGGAAAGACAGGATACATAGGTAATAAGCTTCCGCAATAATTGGTAGTAAGTAGTAAAGGAAACTGAACATCCTTAACTTAACTAATGTTGAATCTATGTTGAACTTGACTCATGACTTTTTGGTAGGCGCTTATGTTCAGATAATTGTTAATAATTATTATTTTTTTAAGCTGAGTATAGAGTATTTGGAATCAGTAAATTTTTGAAGTATAATAAACATTTTAAATAAATATTGTAGGTAGTTATTACACGATTTCGAATCAATATGTACTCTTTATTTCTTAATTTTAAATCCTTATATTTTGTATGTATAAAGCAAAAGAGCCGTTGGGCTTATCATAATAAGCTTAAAAAGTTTTTAAAGTGAAAGTCCTTTATGTAGCAAATATTGTTAAAGAACTGCTTATATCTACATGTTTACCGTTGCCAGATTAAACTTTAAAATGTATAGATATAACATGTATACGATGTTTTGTTACAAAACCCGCTTCCTAATTATTATGTATGAATGAGGTCACAACCGGAAGATAATATTAACTGCTTAACTGTCTGACCTTAGCTTTTTTTGTTAACACGTGTATGTTGCTATCTCTCTATTATCTATAGAATAATATTTGGCTAAAATACTGAACTAATTTTGACAAAACTTTTTCAAACCTTTATACATTTAAATGTTCTTTTAAGAAGGTTCCTTATATTCTCTTTGTTCAGGTTAATATATGTTTATGTTAGTGACAGTTATAGCACTATTTCCATATAATGCAAAATACTTTGTAATAATAGGAACGTAGCGCCTCCACGCTAACAGTGCATATAAAGAGATGCGTGGTTCTGAATATCAATATGCCATTTATATGCAACACATATGGATTTTAAATGATAGACTTAATATGTTCAAAAGTTGTACATATATTAAGATATAATATACAAAGTCATAATTTAAAATTAAATAGCGACACACTGATTCTAAATCTTGTTCATCCTTTCCTGTACTGTTCCTGTTTATTAGAGAGAACTTTAGAGAAAATCGTTTTCTATTCAACTAATTTTATGGAACGTTCAGTAAAATATCTCTCAGTTCAAGTCGTTATAATTTATTTAATTAACACTTCAACAGTCGTAAAACGGATCTTGAAAATTGTAAACGATATTAAAATTAAAAGATAAGTTCGATTTAGTAGTTAAGATATCTAGTTTGTTTTCAACCAAAGCAATAACTTAATTGATCCTTATCTGAAACTCAATAATCTTAAGATCGAATTCTCCCACGTAAAAATATTTGATAGACGATAAGATCTTAGTTGAATATCGAGTATTTGCTTAATTTCTCGCTCGATATGTAAATGACAGTTACCATTATATATACAGTGATGTTATTGTTACAAACGAATGACGAATGAATCAACTCAAGCTGTGGAACACAAAAACAAAAACAACCGAAATATAAACCGGTCTATAAAAAGCTGTGCATCAAATAAAATGGAGCGACTCCGAACAGGCAATAAGGTGTGCAAAAATTGTGCCGCTTCGGCTTAGGAATGTGGATCGAATCACTTATTTGTTTATCAGAAACTTTAAAGAATCGATTTTACGAAACCAATCCATTTTAACATTCAATCGAGTCGTCTACAGAACGAACCGACCGAATCACGAGTTAATAAAACTGTTATTGATGTTAAAATATAAGTTTTGAAAGATTCGGGTCAAATTTTATTTTATGGTGATATGAATCATGTTTATCAATTCGATCGACATTCTTCGGACGTAATAATCGTTTCGTGCCTGTCAATTGATTCAGTCCCTGCGGCACGGACGAGTGTGCGGACCACAGAGATCTTATTTTATTGAACACGAGGCTCGGCCACGCCGCGCTCCTCGGACCTTCCTCTGGCAGCCCTGTTAAAACGTTAAACTCCTCAGTGCCCAATTCTTCCAGTGCGAAATATATTGCAACGAGATAGTTAACAGCTGTCGCGCCAGGGTTTCACAACCGTAAATTATCTTTTGACTTATCGAGAGCGTTTGAGCCCGTGTCAATAGAAAATGACTGCAATCACTCAAAACTGCAAATCTCACGGGACATTACTAACATTTACAGATAGAAATGTAAACGGCTGATTAAATACAAACGAAGTGTCGCTAACAAATAGGCCCCGCAGCTGCGATCTGGCCGCTATATATTTCGCTCATGATGTAATTAATGGAATTAGAAAATGTAACAGATGCCGAGATTATTCGTCGGCTAGCAGTCTGCGCGGGCAGTGTTGCAAAAGTTCGACCTGTTAATAAATACTAGCAACCGGTCCTTTATACGAACCTACGTACATCCGGCGGCGTCGCGTGGGCGTCGCGCTGTCACTCACCATTATTTACAATGCGGTGGAATCCTTGACGCACAAACTTGAACATCTAAACGATTGTGCCTTACAGAGAATGGACATATCATTTCCTAACCGGATATAAGTATGGGCGGAGAGATGAAAGCTTTGTACCGGATTGTTCAGCTTAAGAAATAGGTCAATTTATTTATCTATAACTATTCCATTCTCTGTTAGAGCTTTTCATATAAGACAATATTTACCTGATAAAGGCACGTGATTTTCGTGTGAATGCCTCGTGCGTTGCCCGAATGGGCTGCGCAAGGACTTTGGACTTAGGAAGAATCTTCTTCTAGTGTGCGGTGGTGTGGGGCAGTTCTGGGCCAGGCTCTGCTTAGGAGGCTTGGGGAGGCGCAGCGGCGACTGCCACTCCGGCTCTACCAGCCTCTGCGGCGACGGCGTGTATCTCTCCATCACTTTCCGCTGACTCTTCCTCGCGCATATAGGACAAGATTCGTTCCTAAACATGCAAGCGTAGCACCGCTCATGTCCGCAAGTGTCAATCAACTTTCTCTTTTTGCCCTTATCAAAGGGCATGTTACAGCTCGGACAAGTAGTGCCTCCGGTTTCGCTCTCCAGCAGTTGCCGTAACGCCGCGAGATCTGAAAGGATAAAATGTCGATTTTATTATGGGTAAAATCAAGTTGTCAATTGTTACACAATTTGCAGCGATATCGATGTATACTGATTGATTTGCGTAATTTGTAGTGGTGTACTTTAATGAATAAACAAGAGGCCACACTGGTTAGGTCGTACTTTATATCACAAACATAAAACTTTACGCATATAATTTTTTTTAAGTAGGCTAAAACAAGTGCTGTAGTAGGTCCACATCAATTTGAGATAACCTATACAATCGGAAAAAAGTATTAATTGTATTCGTGTTCGTTGCAATTTGTGAAGTTAATTACATATTTACAAATGAAGGCAGTGCAATCAAAATGCAAGAATTTTACACTGGTAAATTGGAACTGACATAGTTACATTTCAGCTTCAACATTTATTAACTTCTTACTAAATAAGTCATCTGGTTTTAGAGCTGTCAAATTTCTTGCTGTCATTACAGCTAATAAGCATAATTCCTTTCGCAAACAATTTCCAGCTTGAAAGGTATTTGAGGATCTTAAATCAACTGTCTCAAATTAAAAGAGCCATAAATCAAGTGTCTGTAATTAAACACGAATTTGCGTGAGCTGGGACATGGTCTTTCATTGTACATGGTTCATAAATGACTCGAAATTGGCCGACACGTTTGTGCCTTGAGCTATTTGTAAAGGAAAGTTACTGGCTGAAGACGAATGGGAATTCTTAAGGAAATTAATTTAGACGTTTTTTGGTACACTGATGATGTTCTGTTTAATATGTCGTACAAAGCTTTTTACATCGACAAATCAATTGATTTCATTTTTAGTCTTAGAATATCTAGTCATAATCTACTTTCGTTAATTAAAATAGTTCTTTATTGCTTTTTACTATTCTCTTCTGCTGTCAGAATATTGCAGATAGTTTTCATAAAGCCATAGTTTTCATACATACATTAAAATTGTCACAAATGTATTCATATAAAACTTCGCCTAGTTACATTGGTCAGTCCATTTCTAAACCAAGTCTAAGTCAAGGGTGACTGCTAGTTTTTTCACATAGTTGAATTCTAGATTGTAGGCTATCCATCTTATATGATCGATTTTCCTCGTGTACATTCAATGAATTGATCATTGATTATTTTGCATTATTATTTCTACTAGTGAGGTTTGCAAGTAAAAAAGAAATAGGTAAGTGGGTTTTTTCACAAAGACAGGAGCAGTTAATTATTCTTAAAACCTCATGAATAATGTCATAAACTTTAAAAACAATACCCAAATCGATCTAGCCGTTGCAAAACCGTGTACGAACAAATATTTTAATTCCTATAGATATTCAATCAGTCGCATGATTTATTACCATCATTACCATTACAGTGTACTTGTAAACAAAGTTTTACATAACGTCCAAGCTTTCCATTCGTGACCTTTTAATATTTTATATAAACCGCTAATTTGAGTTCGATTCGTGAAATTGTTCGGTTTTTATAAATGATGAATGGATATTATGTAAATGTGTGATTTACGTAAAGTACGCTGGTAATTTTTTTTCATATTCGTACATACTTATATTATAAATGCAAAATACTGTATTGCGATTTTACGGTTAAGCTGCGAAAACGATTTTGATAAACTTTTCTTCAGCAGATAGTTCAAAACTGAATATACTTAATGAAATACTTTAAAGCATCCCCTAGTACTCTATTAGGCAACAATTTGAAAGAAGTGAAAAGGCACATTTTTAAAGATACATATCTTAAAATCTTAAGGAATTAACGCCACTTTGATAGCTGTGAACACGAAGCGTTTAATCAATATCGGTTCAGTAGTTTTCGTAATTGAAGCCCTTTAGCAATTTTGTTTCAAGGCGTTTTATTACAGGTCATTAGTATTTATTGGAGGTTAATTTGGTATTTTGGGCATTCATTCGCATAAATGAAGACATAATACGTAATTGACGTCGTTTATAAATCGATACGGGGCAGAACTTTTAAGGAATGGACTCTGTATGTAGCATGTTTATATCTTTATTGTATTGTAATTTAAGCTTATAATAGTGTGCTTTTTGTGAATATGTATGTATTAAAATATTTATTGAATAAATAGCTAGGTACTTATATACCAACTTTTAAGAAACTTTGTGTTATAATAGTTACATATTACTTTTTAATTTTAATAGCTTTATTTGTACTTATAAAAATTATGAAAATTTTGTAGAAAACACAAATAATATACCGAGTTTTTTTGATTAAGATTTATATAAGTTAAATATATCGAATAAAAATACAACAAATAAAACAGGTGTATCAACATTTTAATTATTCTAGTATGTTATTATATTTTTTGTAAATAAATAAAAACTAGTGCGTGATTGTTTGCCGTTAGCCAAATGTCTGAGACAGACGCTGAGTCACGGTCATGGCTACGGTCACCTAGTAACCGTAGATCTGAATTCGATTATTTTCTTCAACTAATATTAAAACTACACTATAATAGTAATATAATTTATTAATCGTCTCATGTATTTTGTTTTACGAATTTCAATTACAATGCATGTGCTTTTGGAGCTTTTCATGATTTATCGATATTTTTGCTGTACCTACGACTTTTTCGGTCTAAACAGAGATTTATAAATATTTATTAATATTATATTTATACTATTGTATAGAAAGAATATCATAGATTATAAAATAAGAATTTTATCAACAACATTAGATGAGGAGTTTTTATCAGACATGTTGTTTTATCATATAATTAGATACTTTTTTCTCACCATTATAAAAACCCGGCAAATAACGGTTTTATTCGCATATTTTGCAAACCAATTTGGAAATTATTTATTTATACATCTTAATATAAATATTTTCACAAAGCCATCAAAAGTAACAAAGCATAGCGGCCAATTAAAATAATTAATGCAAAAAGTAGCGGTAAATTTAAACTGGCTTATAACATAAGCTTTGTACCAACTTGTTAATAGTTGAGTGTGAACTTAATTAGTCAATTAGCGTATACAATTTGCTACAATATTAGTCATAAGGCTGGTCCACACAGAGCGAGCAGCCTCGAACCAGTTCGGTCAGTGTGGACGTGGCTCGGTCGAGGAAAATAACGTCACATTTGACTGCTCGGTTGGCTTAGTTGGTAGCGACACTGCCTTCAAAGGCAAAGGTCGTAGGTTCCATTCCCACCCAGGGAAAATATTTGTGAGTTGAACATCGATATTTGCTCGGTGTCTGGGTGTTAATTTATTATATATACATATGAATACATATTTAAAATTATATATGTATATTTATCAGCCATTTGGTTTCCATAACACAAAATATTTGTATGGAATACCGTGTGTGAAAAATGCGAGCTTCGCGCAGCAATTGCTTCGCGAGGCTGCTCGCTCTGTGTAAACCCGCCTATTGGCCTGAGAATTTTTTTGGCCTAATTATTACGTCATAACACTGGTATGTTTTCGGTAGCTTTTTGTCGTTCTGTCGATGTTTTTTCACGACTTTTTTTTTGTGCAGATTTTTTAATTCTATTGGAATTGCGTTTATAAATAGTATGTTAAATTTAGTTTTTTGGTCGAGAATGCTAAATTTTAATTATGTTTTAGCTGCATCTTATTGGGATTTAAATCGAGACGTTTCAATAAATATTCAGATTCTGATAATTTTTTTATCTTTAAGATTGTAGGTGTGGTAAAAGGTTTTTGTTAAATTCGGCTTTGTTAAATTCAAAATTTGAAAGCAGCGGCAGTATTGTCAGCATGTATGTTTTTAAATTAATTTTTAGATGATCGTTCTGGTTTTTATGTTAAGTTAAATGAATTATATTAGCTTCCAGATCCAGAGCATTAATTTGATTAGTTGTTTTATCATTTAAGCGATCACTCACAAAATATTCCTTGAATATTCCATGTCTTCTACAAAGTGGTACCTACGGAAAAGAAACATCGTATATAATATGGTTTTCGTTACTACTTTAATTAAAGTTAGGTATTCAATGAAAAGGTCTTAGGTGCTGCATACAAAATTGTCGCTTATCCAATAGGAGCTATCATTAAACCATCAAAAAGCCTTATTTTTGCCAACTTCGCAAAAATAGGAACATTTTAGTAATGATAATAAATGTACGGCGCTCGTAAAATCTTTATTTCTTATCTCTTTATCAACGAAACCTTTACTTATTTCAACGACTCAATAAAATCCTTAATAATAACAACACATATAATTTGATATTTCAAGAACTTACTCAACTATCTTATTCATTATCCCATGCCTGATTAACTGCAGTATGTATATAACAATGCACATCACGTCAGCAAGTAAAGGGCCAACTTATCAGATCTTACGTGAGATTTCGAAGCTAGATCCGTGTCAAGTGCTATTTACGGCAATCTATATTCTATTGCCATTGTGTCTTCGTATTATATTCTAATTGTGGCAGATTTACCAGCGATTTTGTAAGTACTAGGATTTTAACGAAAGCCTCCATTGAATTTGAGCCACTCTATCAATAGAAATTTAAATTACACTAAACTTCTCTTCTCTCTATCTTAATATATCTATCTAAAATCTATATAATATTGGCGATTTATTAGTTTAGATACCTAGATCATACTTTTTTCAAATCTTTCGTTTCCGTGAATACTAATATCATTCTTTAAAATGCATACAATTTCTGCACGGATTTAAATCTTAACGGTGCCAAAGGTTTCAGCCAGAAATAGCTAACTAAAAGCATTATGATTAGTATATTACTCGCTTAAATACTAGGCTAGATATAAAAAAAACAGCATGCAATTGAATAAAACAATTGTATTGTTTACCTCACTTGCTACGTGATATTTGTTAGAATTATGAAGCGACATTTGTATTCTGTCACCAGACTACTAAGGTCTACTACGATCCAGATAAACGCCACAGATACTTATTATCTTTGTTTCGCAAGCTAATTTACAGAATTAATAATAAAGGTTATTCGTGTTTACATAGTACGGTAAGGAATATACAATGTACTTGTGAGGGATATAATTTAGTTTATGAAATTTAGAGTGGATTTTTGGTCTAATTCAAGATTATTCGTTGTTAATTAATTTGTATTTTTTTTTGTTCGGAGAGCGATGAGTAGTGAGTACATAAAGTCAAGATTTTCATTTTAATAGTTGTGAATGAACGCTATGAGTATCGTTTACTGTGTGAGAATGTGTCCCTCAATTGAAACAAGTGTTATAATAAGAAGATAGCAATTTATCAAGACCTCTCTAGGGCGAAGTGATATCACATCAGTAATTGGAACTCTGCATTTAAACAATCATCAAGTTTTGACTCTGTTTTTACACCAGTTATATCATCTATACTATCTTCTTATATATAAAAATGAATCGCAAAATGTGTTGGTAAGCGCATAACTCGAGAACGGCTGAACCGATTTCGATAATTCTTTTTTTATTATATTCCTTGAAGTACGAGGATGGTTCTTATGTAGAGAAAACGTAAACATGTACCACGGGCGAAGCCGGGGCGGACCGCTAGTAATGTTATAAAGTTAAAGTTTGTTTGTTTGAACTCGCTAATCTAAGGATCCGATTTGAAAAATTCTTTCGGTGTTAGATAGCCCATTTATTGAGGAAGGCTATAGGCTATATATCTGATGATATAATATATCCTATAGCGCTAAGACCAACAGGAGCGAAGCAATGCGGACGAAACTGCGAAGCGCAGCTAGTCAATTATAATAATAAATTTTTCCCACAGCAAACGTAATTCCGAAGCATAAAACATAGCTGCTAATAACTGTAGGTGCAGCTATCGTAAATCCGACTGCAAGATTTTGGTCGTGACCACGTTTTAACGATCCTGTGGCGAGAAATTGACTTTTGCTTTTGTTATATTTATTACAACTCGAGCACGGCTACCTTTGGATTAATGTAATATACATTGTATTTAACCAATTATTCTTGCTGCAATTGTTGGCGTTTGATATAACGAAGAAAATAAATGCTTAGTTAAGCTTTTCACTTTTCAAGTACCTATTTTACTAGGTATACCCATCCAAGTACCATGTTTTAAAGCAGTATTATTACCAGTCTGAAAAAATAGATCTAGCGCTATCACTTTCCCACACTGGAAATAATACTGCTATAGACATCATGATATATTAGTGGTTAATTCAAATGTTTTGTGAAATAGGAAGTTTTAGACAATACTGAAAAAACATGACCTATTTATTCTAAGTAGTATATGAACTGTGAATGCAATAAGGTGAAATTAGACTCATTATACTGATACACTTGCACGGCACGTATAATATGAAACTTACATCGACAATTTGGCTTTGTAATACAAATCAACGGTATATGTTACGCCACAATGTATGTACGAAGACGAGCCACAATATTGTAAGTATATATTCTATGGTGAGAATGTTTTAATAAGGTATGATAGACACAAAATAATACACTTTTATTTTATGTTTATCATAAAAAATTGAAGCTTATTGTTTCTGAATACAGTTTTGTGAAATTTACCATGTTTTCATAATGTTTCGGTTTTTATAACTCAGAAATGTTTTCAAATCAAACCTTTTTTCTTTATATTTCTTTCAACTAAAACAGGAAACAAGCTTCTTTCCTCTCTCCCTCACGCGCTCACCATTGCATTAAATTGGAATTGAAAGTCTCTAACTACGTTATAAATTATTCGGTATATCAGTAGCAAATCTATACATTTTTGGAATAACACAGTACACTGTCAAAACGGTAAAATGAAGAGCTCCGTCACCAGATTGATATCGTGACGTGATCGTGACGACGATCCGCGAACCCGCACGATCTGTTGTGAAACCCCTTCACGGTGACACATCGTGACGATTTTATCGCAACGACAGTTTCGGTTACGATACGACTGTGATCGGACGTGTTAAATGAACGTGCTTTTATAGATATTGCTGGGAAATAGTTTAATGTTGTTGAGAAATTTAGATAGAATGAAAGGAAATAATATCAATTTGAATTCGATTGTTAGGATATCTTTGTAGTTTGTATGTTACAAAATAACATAAATGAACATAAGCTAACTTTATCCTTTGAATTGCTACGTGTATGACAATTTTATTACAAGGTGGAAATTATAGACCGGGAGATACTGACACAAAATTTCGAGTCATTTGTAACAGGATGGCGGTTCTACAGGGTTCTTAGTACGCAATGACAAAAAGAAAAATGATGGTGTGAACGCTGGTACCGGCGGCTTAGTCGCGTGGGCGTTAGTCGAACTCGTCGGAAAATAGCGAAAGTCAAACGATTTGTAACAGTATGGCACTTATTTTTCCTGTAAGTTTGAGGATCGACGAATATAAATACAAAATTTCAAAGATCTAGGTGTTGGAAATCTTCACTTATATAAATTAATAATAAATTTATTTTTCAAGTATGACAGCACTTTTTCCCCCTACTAGAAGTATGGCAAATATAATAATGGCCACATTTTATCAAATACTCTCCAAAAAGCCAAATGCAATACTGGTACAAAAAGATAGGCGAAATAAAAAAAAATTGCAGATTTTCGGCGGTATGGCGACCATTTGGAATCGTCCGAAAAGTATGGCATGGCGATTTTCGTAAATGGCTGCACGACGATGGTTACCTGTGCAAAAGTTAGCAAATGGTTGAATAATTGTTTTTTTTAAATCAACACATTCGCGTCGGTATGGCGGGCTGTAAGTCATACCGGAAAAGTATGGCATGACACTACCGCCTACTTCTTTTTTTATGGGCTATCGGTAAATTCTAAAATTTTTGTGTTACAAATCGTTTGACTTTCGCTATTTTTCCGACGAGTTCGACTAACGCCCACGCGACTAACCCACCGGTACCAGCGTTCACACCATCATTTTTCTTTTTGTCATTGCGTACTAAGACCCCTGTAGAACCGCCATCCTGTTACAAATGACTCGAAATTTTGTGTCAGTATCTCCCGGTCTATTAGATCTTTCAAATTTAGATAATGTGTTACAATAATTTGTACAAATATGAACACAACCTTACTAGCAAGCCCTTAAATTTCATAAAAAAATACCAAAAAAAAAACTGATCTTTTTACATGAAAATCCTGTACCTATATTTGCAATGAATGAAAAGTAAACCAACACTAGCAGGCAGGTGCGCTCACGTCGGCTGTAAATCAAAGCTGTATCGATAGAGCCTTCATAAATATTTAGCGCGTAATCTGATCCAGTTACGTAAATCGATTTAATGAAAATGGCGGAATACTTTGACACATTACCGGTTTATAGATCAATCAATGATAGCTGTTTGATGGGATTAATGGCGGATGCCACGCGTTATGGAATTTTATGGTGTGTTGATATTATATTTGTATACTAGCTTCGGTCTACTTGCAATTATTTTCAGGTTATTACATTGTGTCATACAAATTGCACCTAATACTTCACTCCACTTAGGTTAAACTTTTGCCACTGAATATATATTCTGTATATTTTTTGTGTATTGTTGTGTATAATAGATATTTCTGCTCATTATATAATAGTACTGCTTTTGCGACGTCTTTCTTCAAAATGATTGTATATTTGTTGCATTTACAAATTATTATCTGAATGAACCCATGAGTCAGACGGCTAAAAGTTAATACACAATTTAGATATGGAAGAAAACGTTGTGTAAATAATAAATTTTATGCTTTACAGGTAGATTTAGCATACGAAATATTCTGAAAACAATTGACTTTTATAATACACATAAATCTTAGCGATAAAATCGATTGAAATCGGTATTTAACTCTAAAATATTAATGTAAACAAACTGCAATCCGAAACTAGTAACATTCCAACTAAAAAGACATTAAAAACACAATATATAAATTACGTTTTAATACATAGATTTCGAAATATACCGTACTAAATATCTACATTTTACAGACAAAGGGAAAGGCTTTTCATTGAAGAGAGTATTTAATTAACAGTAGCAATTAGTTTCAATATATTACGGGTTATTTTAATAAATTAAGGCAAATACAATGAAAAGGAAGTTACTTAGAAACAACTAGTAAGATCTGATCCTTATCGATCATGTTTCAGTATTCAGGAGATTACTTCATTATTATAAGAGAAAATGTATAAATAATTCTATTATTTACTGTCTATTCTTTTATCATTATACTATTCTAGTTTTTTTTATGGGGACTTAAGTCCCCCTAGTAAACTAGAAATGTTCTAGTTCAAAACCAATGAAGCTAATTATAGGCTCCGGAAGATTCAGAAGCTTTAACTTGTTTGTTATGAAAATCTTTCCGTGTAACAGATGTGAAAGGCATTCTGCTCCAGTGCTATACGATAATATAGGCATGTATCTATTTCCTATAAGCACAAGGAACAGGAATACTTAGTTCGTCATACATTACTCGTTTTCAGGATGATTCTTCCAATTTTATCGTTGCTAATCGGCAATGGATATTTACCTGTAAACAAATGAAAAATCTTATATAAGAATAAATTTCTTATTTAATAACTTGCAATCAGCTTACAAACCAATTCCTATAGAAATGTTTATATATCAAAATAAACATTTCTGTATATAATTCAATTCAATATATCAAAAGGACGATTGCAAATAATACAAAAATGCTAAAATAGCGCAAGAGAAGATACTTTTTTATTCTATCACAATTCACAAAGCACATTTTTGTTAACCATAACTATAATTAAAATTACCCATTTACCAACGCCTCGGCGTGAAAGGCTTTGATGTATCGCCTCTACAATAATATATTGGGAACGTTCGCCGACTAATTTCAATAGATCTCCAATTGATAGCCACTTAATGATGCAGTAGCCACGCTGCTTGCATGCAGACAATTTCATGGTATAATTAATGTATTAAATGTGTTAAGTTTTAAGGTTTTTGATACCAACTGATCATTTCTACATAGGTACGCAGTTTCCGTGAATTGGTGATATGAAATACAGTTACCTATGTATCTAGGTGCGTAGTTTCCGTGAATTGGTGAAATGAAATACAGTTATGTATCGATGCGAAAAAGCTTTTATTTTGGGAATAAGCGAAATGTAGGTAGATAGTTTTTTCTGTTGTAAAATTAAACTTGATTCAGTAGCTAATCATTTGTTTATTTCAAAAATGTTTGTAGCAAAAAGATATTATTTATTAGGTACACAACCCTCCAAAAAAAAAAAAAAACATTAGTAGTTGCGTAGTCGCGTTTGTTTACAAATCTACAGTTGCTACAGCAACTTGAAATTATATTTTCAAAACATTATAACCATGATATGACACAACATTTTCTTTATACGAAAGCTAATTTGAACAGCTCTATTATATAGAAAAATTAAAGAACATGACGAGTGATTGAGTGAATGTAAAACGAGTTAATAATTACGAGAAAATTAAGGTAATTAATGTGGCACTGAGCATGATTAATACTTTTGAAGTGTCCGTCGTAATACATTCGATTTTTATTATTTTTGACGTTTATTATGTAATAACTATTATTGTGTAGAAAGATATAAATAATGAAAATAGTTTATTTTATAATGGAGTTCTTTTAAAATGAGGAGTAGTTTCAGTAAGCTTAAAAGTTAGCATTTTGATACAGGAGCTTTTAATTACGAGTGTCTTTAGAGGCGGAAGATCACATAGATTAGATGCAGGACCAATAACACTCTTTGGAGGAAAGGATATTTCAACACTTCTTTCTGATCTTTCATTTTGCTATCATTTCTCTGATTTATCTATAGCTTTCTCTTAGTATAGGAGGTAATCATAACTAGCCAAACAATCTGGTAAATTCTTAAACTAACCACTAAGAAGCTTATTTCCATAGCATTCATATACAAAGATGAAATACGATAAGAAAGTTTCTTAGAATCGGCAGTTACAATGCGAACGAATGGTACAATAAATTTAAAGCAAACCGTCATTTGTAGATATATGCGACAAGTAAATGTGCATTTAATACGAAATCGCTTAAGTGTGAAATCAGGCAACTAGGTCTGAGGGTTTATTTAGAAAGTTAGGAAGTGTTAGTCATCCTATGCAGAATTATTAGCAGTGTATGGATGGGTACTGCATGTACTTTGTACATGAAAAAGATGATTATAAGTTTGATTATTTACTACTACTTTACTTTACTTTACTTTACTTATTTTTACCTACATGGAATTAAAATCTTTTCTCTTATCATTTGTAAAATTCTTATATTAGTCTTTGTTCACATACGTATATTATTTTTACTACCTGTTGGTGTACCTTTTAATTGGCGTAGCTCAGTATTTATTCATCTCAAAAATTGTATCACTAGCTGTAAGGTACCTTATCACTACATAGTATAAAACAAAGTCGCTTTCCCTGTCCCTATGTCCCTATGTCCCTTTGTACGCTTAAATCTTTGAAACTACGCAACAGATTTTGATGCGGTTTTTTTTAATAGATAGAGTGATTCAAGAGGAAGGTTTATATGTATAATAACATCCATTAAATAGTGGAGAAGTACTGTTATTTTTGAGGTTTCTAATGTGATGTCGTAAATTTTTACATTTTTTCCGCTTACATTGCAAACGCAGGCTGAACCCTACGAGTTTTATCAAAATAATGTACTAAGTATTATACACATTGAAAAGGTCTACAGAAAACTCCGCGATGGTATATGTCTATCTCTTATGGATAACCCACAATAACTTTTTTTTGTCATTTACTTTTTACGACAAATAATGGCTAATTTTCGATGCGATTTTAACCAATATAGCATTAATCCTTAACCAATTAAATACCTTGAATACATTGTTCATTTAATATAGATCTATATGGCCCTTTACACCGTATGATTTAAGTGAATATTTTCGAAGATATTACAGATTTAAAAATTGCGGGACGTAGCGTTTGCGGCGGTACCGGCCGGCCGCGCCGCCCGGCTATCGGGCGAGTCGAGCGGGCCGCTATGTTTTTAATTTTAATAGGTACAACGTTCATAGTTTTTCTGTAGTGTATTTTGTATCAGCATTGCACCCGTGCGAAGCCGGGGCGGGTCGCTAGTTATAAATAAATAAATAAATAAATAATACGTGAATTAGAAGAGGGAATAGTATTATGATTTTGTGTTATTAATTTTATAACATTTAATTAAAATAAAATAAATAAAAAAACTGTGTTATGCAGTTGTCAAATAGGTATAGGTATTTTCAGAATAATCTTTTTGTTGATGCATAACAAAATAATGATTTTTATAATTAACTAGCGGTCCGCCCCGGCTTCGCCCGTGGTACATATTTACGTTTTCTCTACATAAAAACCATCCTCGTACTTCAAGGAATATAATAAAAAAAGAATTATCGAAATCGGTTCGGCCGTTCTCGAGTTATGCGCTTACCAACACATTTTGCGATTCATTTTTATATATAAGATTTAACTTTTGCGATTGCTATTAGGTACAAGAACCACTAGTCGGCATACTTTAAACTAGTACATCAAAATAAAAAACCTGCAAACAGGAAGTATTTTCAGTAACATATATTATTCACATTTAATCTCGGAAATTCAGTTTGTCTCGTCAATATTCATTGTGTTTTTATTCCAATTGTTGAAAATAATATGCGATACTAAAAACACCCTATAAGGCAACACTTGCTTAACCACAGTCTCGTATTTTGTAATTTTAGAAGGCAAGGAGCAAGGTTTTTCGTAATATATTTATTGTTATTGTTTGTGAATCACGATTGAAACATTTCGCGGTTTATTTCGATTCAGTTGTTTCGGATTATTATTGTTTTAACACTTTCTGGATGTTTTTATTGATTTAATCTGAATAAATAATTGAAAAAACTTTAAAATTGTATATTTTTGTGAATCTCATTTGGTTTGTAAAAGTTATCATATCTTATATATAAAAATGAATCGCAAAATGTGTTGGTAAGCGCATAACTCGAGAACGGCTGAACCGATTTCGATAATATTTTTTTTATTATATTCCTTGAAGTACGAGGATGGTTCTTATGTAAGAAAACGTAAATATTATGTACCACGGGCGAAGCCGGGGCGGACCGCTAGTTATTAATACAAATGTATTGACATCGTGCTTATCACTTCCATGACAATGTTTTTACGTACTATTTGTATTGAAATTAGAGACAAATCACTTATCTGTCCAGAGAATATTATTTTCTCTTTCATTAGTAAATACACATTATAATCAAAGAAACTATCAACACAAACTCCTTATATGGCAAATTTGATATCAAATCGTGGAATCAGTGTTCATTAAATCTCACCATATTTAAATGATAAATAGCTTTCATCGGAAAGTTAATAATGAAGTTAATTAATGAAGAAATAACGTTCTAAATGCAATGAAGTGAGCAATTACGAATGATTGACGAAAAGCTGTGATCTTGTTTAATAAAAGTTTATTGTTTTTCGAGGAATTTTGCCCGCGTACGAAATACATACATATATGGGAATGTATTTTTATGGTTTCAATGTTTGTTTTAAAATACAATCTGTATTAAATATCTTGGTTTTTAGTGATTTTAACGGAGTAAACATGTTTAAGGTACGTTTGAAAAAGTATAGAAGGAAATCGTTCTCAACAAACTTTTTAAGGTTTCATATGAATTCTTTAGAGATAATCTTGATTTAATCCGCAAACATTAACTAATAATTATAGTTATAAAATATAAGCCCAGTTATATAGTCCAGAACAACTCGGTTCTGTTCATGTCAATAGCGGAGCGTAGGCGGCGTGTCGATTCCTATCTTATATTCATTCAGTATTATATTAATTAAAATTGTAACTTGGCTAATACCAGCTTAAATAATCATTACATGTAAATAGTGCTTTGGCTACTATATAAGCGTTTGTATATTTAAGCTGTAATTTCGAAAATCTCATACGGACAAACTAACTCCTGTTAAAAAGTATCGTTGTTCAAATTACTACCGTGAACACACAAATATGAGCAAAATGAATAAAAAACACATTATAAACATATTAAAAGTTTAACATGTTATTTAAAATATATCCTACAAAAGTCCTAAGTAGGTACATAATTTTTAGTAGTTTTTAGTTAGTTTAGGCGTTTTTAAACTCACAATACATTATATTTTTGTCATACATTCTAGCTGTAGTAGCATACAGGGCATTGACTGTTTTAAATTGTAGCAATACCGTTAAATATAATAAAAGGTTTTAAAAACAATCCCATATGGAACAATATTTTGTTTATATCTTTCGGGGAATGTAATTCGCGTATTCACGAGCATTCTTGTACCAATAATGACCTTAAAGTATAAAAATTTACATAATGTTGAACGAAGTTCCAAGAAATATATCGCAATTATTTGGTTTAATGATTACTTAAGGAGATACTATCTTATGGATTTTATTCGAAAGCAGTGGCTCAGTGGTTTTTTAATTTATTTATCAATATAAAACAACTACTGCAGCTAAGTAAGCCATGAAGGGAACAAATAACCAATTCAGAATCAGTTTTTATTTTGTAGTTTTAAAGCGAAAAAGCAATATTTTAAATATTTAATTAACCTTTATTTGAATAAAGCAGTATTTTTCAACAAATCAGTCTGAAGATCGAGCTTTCAGTTTTCAAATTCACTTGTTTACTTCACTGTTTATTTAAAGTTATCATAAATTTAGATTAAAGTTAAAGGTTGAAATTTTGTAATGTTCGAGAGCAGTTTAAGTTTAAGTATCACTTAAAATGTCACTTAATGTTTAAGTACAATTAATATTACTCCATTTAATTCCTTGAAATATTGGACAATACTTATCGGGTCAATTCAATTTAAGTCGATAACTTAGGTATCTCGAAATCTAGATATAATCTAGGGTTTAAGTGATCCATTAGTTGAATTTTGACCCTAAGATTGTTTTGCGAATTTAGTAAATTAAACCTAGATGTTTGCAAGTAAATAGAGAAATCTTGTAATTTTACGCAGAAAAAAGGCATTTGTCATGAATCGAAAGGGTACATAAAGGATCCTATGTATTGATTTTTTTATTAAGTTTTCATTAGGTATTACCACCTCACACTACCTACCCGGTTCTATATAGTCTATGAATTTTCTGGATAACAATGAAATGATGAAAAATACTCTAAAAAACTGGACTTGGTTTTGTTTCACATTAATTTTAGTTCAAAAGAAACCAATGCATTTTTAATATTGACTCCGATCATTATTTTTTATCATCGGGCCATTATTTCCCTTGCATAATCATTAATGTCTTGTTGAATCGTTAAAAACAAAAACAGAGGCTTGGTTGATAAGATAAAAATTATTTACAATCGTCTTGTCTCTCATAATATAAGAATGGCTTGGATTTGTTGCGTTTTTTGTATAAATTAATGGAAATAAATATGGTTTAAATAACATTCCAATCATAATTTAACAAAAAAACGGTCCTATATTTCATTATTGTATTTATTTAGCTTTCCGCACGCGGCTTCGCCTGCTTTGTCTAACCTTAGAAATTATATGATTAGCCCTTCCTCGGGAATTACTCTAACATCTATCTATTAAGACATTGACTTTGTTTTATATCATGTAACGATTATCCCTTGAAAAAATCCAAGTCTACGTTCTCTGGAATAACGATTTAAAACCTGTTTAATAACTCCAGAAGTGCCTACAAACAAACACACACAAATTATCCAAGTATAAAAAAAAAAAAACTAGTAAACATCGTATCGCGTAGGGGTGCATTGAAATTATAATTTTGATTGTCATGTCGTCCGTCTACTCATTTGTCATTTGTGATCCCCGTTTTATAGTCTGTGCCACGTCTTGACTGTGTTATTGAGAGGATTTAGTATTTTATGAGTTCTAAATGTAAAATATTACGTAATAAACAGCTTAGGGGCTGCAATGTTCAATTTGCCAATGTGTTTATGAAAATATAACGACACTGGTACGTTTAAATATATTAAAAAGCTGAAATAAATTTAAAATATATTCCACAAAAAACCATTCATTTAAATGCATTAATTATGTTATTGTAGGTAATGTTTTGGTATTATATAGAGCGTGGTCAAGGCCAGCATGACCGTTACTTTGTCTTCATATTAAAATAAGTTTCATATTTTATACATACACAATATAATTTATAAAAGCAGCACCATCTTTTGTTAAGTCGGTAAAGCTTAAAGTCCTTAAGTGACTTGACAGTAGTTGATGAAAGAGGGAGTGTCTTTGAATATAATAATATAGAAATGTTAATTTATTCGTGTTTCAATATAAAATGATTTATGTTTTGTATTCGTCAAGTTCAATATCGGACCTCACAAGTTAGTGCTTTGTGACATCATTTGATAATTAACTAGGGAAATAAATTAATTTGTGTTTGTTTGTAATTATAGCTTATATTAATATACGTTTATAATTTATATCATAATATAAATTATAAACGTATATTAATGACTTTTATGGCAGCAAAAAACATGAACGAAGCAGCGTTATACGGCTAGCTAAAGTCTTTGTCAAAATATAAAAGCTGCATAGTTATAGTATTTAGGTATTAAGAATACTTTTACAAGGCAAACGAGTTGTTATAAATTACTGCGCAGTATTGTAACCTTTATATAAGTATGCATTTTGTATACCAGCAGATAGTTTGACGAATGTGTCATATTTAATTAATTATGAGATCATTTACATTACATGGATCATGAATTTTTAGAATTAAATTAGTTTATTTATTTTTACAATAAAAATATTAAAATAAGTTAAGTAATTTGGAATCAAATCCTGGTTCTGGTGTAGTTGGTAGTATTCAGGCACTAAACTTTACAAATGCTGAAATATAACACGTTTTTAAAACAGACAATAAACTGATTAAGAATGTACTAAAGTACAATAACACCTTTATAAGAGAACAGACACAGTTATTAAAGTAATCAAAATGGGTCTTGCAGTTTTAAAGCTGTCATCAAACATACTTATAAAACTAGATAATTCCAAGCATTTATATTTAAAGCTTATTTACATATAACTACGCATCGTGTAAACGTTAAAAATTATACACTTTAATCATTTACATACTAGAACTGATATTTATACCATATGTGGAGATAAATTAAAATACATTCATACATTTATACATTAGTATATTTACAAGGCTAACGCCTGGCTGAGCTAGATTTTAGTTATAGTAGGTGCAAGATGTTTATAAATAAATAAAATAAATAAATAAATATTTCGGAACAATTTTAACACACGGCACGATCTGATCCCATACTAAGCTTTCGCTTGTGTTACGGAAACCAGATGGCTGATAAACATACATATATATAATTTTAAATAAATACTTATATAGTTAACCTAGACACAGAGCAAACATCTATGTTCATCATACAAATATTTGGCCGGGGTGGGGATCGAACCCACGACCTCTGGCTTTGAAGGCAGGGCCACTACCAACCAAGCCAACCGGCCAGTCAGTTTGAGTTCCTAGATTAAATAAAGCGATGTATAAGATAAGAAAGTTATAATATTTTTGCATTCTCGATGAAAATTCTCATGTCTTAATGTGAAAGAACAATAACTATCTAAGAAGATTTTTTTCAATTCATTCAAAGTTATACGAACATAAAAAATATCATTTGCATTGAGTATTATAGCCAAGTCTTATTTTACGGAACATGAGAACAAAAATTAAAAACTGCATAGTTGTGTATAATTTTTAAAACATTGCAATAGTAAAAAATAAACAGTAAGCTTTGCAGTATGCAGTAGGTATGCCGAATCAGCTATGTTTAGTTTACAGAATCAAAAGTAGGTACAAACACAAAAACAAAATATCATTGTCCAAATATAAACACTATGAACAGACATTCCTATAGAGGTATCTGATTGAAATCGTTAAAATAATTATCTTCATTAAAATGCGTTCCCTGTTTTGTGTTCAGGAATGTCATGCGCTGTATACATACACTGGATGTTTGGTTTGTTTAACTGTTTGGCTGTCTGTACCTACTTACTAATGTAATTTGTGCTGAAACTTTTCAGTTTCGATGTTATAAAAGATAGAGATAGAAGAGAATATCAAAGTATATTTAATCAAATATCTTAGGGGCGGCTTTACATTTCTATAAAGTATGTTATCATCATCATCATCAGCCCATATACGTTCCTCCTGCTTGGACACGGGCCTCTTGTGAGGGTACAGGCCATAATCCACCACGCTGGCCACCAGGGTTATTAATTTAATTCATTCTTTATACAATTTTGAGTAGGTACATAATTAAACTGATGATGTTTTAAACATTACCAGTTAGACAAGTAAAATATTCGAGGCTCTACACTTAATTCGTTTACATATATCTGTGGTTTTAGATATAAAAAAAAAACAATGTATAACTTCCCTTATATTTAAGACAGTTTTGATAATAAAATTGTAAACACAAATTCTTAGAAACAAACAGTACATATACAATTTTACATTTTAATTACCCTAAAGTACAGCATAAATTATCAATTAACGGTCTAATGGACCAATAAACATGTATGGTCAATAAATATCTGTAGAGATACGGTTTTATTTGAACCGTGTGTAGTTTCAGCTAAGTGCTCGATAAATTATTTATAGAGTTGACGGTAGTTGAGAATAATTAAAAAAAATGAAAACTTTGACATAATAAACAAATGTGTCTATTAAAAGAAAGAATGTAAACAAGCACAATAATACAATAATTATTGAATATTGAAGTAAATAGGAGTTACCTTACTTTTTGTTTTTTTTTGGCGGTAGATGGCAAAATTTTTGTTCTTATTAACAAATAAAAACCTACTGAGAAAAATACACGATTTATAAACATACCTACTCACTTTTTTTTTGTTCCATACCATAATATAATCTCCTAGAAACAAAAAATACGTAATTTTATCAAACCCAGTGACGAAATTTCAACCTGTACTTACCATTAAGTTACATCACTATAGCAACCAGACAAAGCATAACATGTAACTTATCTCAACTTGAAATTGAACTTATCTAGAACAACACGTTCTTATCTCAGCAATATTCCAGGTAGTGCGTTTTATAGAGCAAGATGACCGCCGTTTAGGAGGTCAACGTATACGAACAAACAAGTTTTGCTACTGGCTTTTAGCTATTAGCTTTATGTAAAATACCTACTATGTAATGGTCGGAATGTACAAATTTGTTATGACTGAATTATGCCATGATATTGTTTATGTTTTAGACTTGTTTGTTGGCCCGACCTGTCTATTTTTTGAGATAAATGTCACGGAATTCGAATTCATTTTAAGAGCAGGCTTTGTAATTTGTATTGTTTAAATTAAAAATGTTTTATAATTGGTTTTGAAACTACCATTACAATTAAGAAAAGACAACTAAACTCCTGAATTTAACTTATCTCTGAGCCAAATTTCACGCAAATAGCTTCAGCAATTTTGATATGATTGAGTTACAAACATTCTTCGAATTATAGTTTATAATAACATAATATTTCTATCGTAGTAAAGTTTTCGAACTTCCATTATATGAAGCCATAATTCCGATTATTATTATATTTATGGTTAATACCAAGGTTGGGACGTACAAAAGGCAGTAACGATTACTGTCTACGTATCAAATTCTATAAGATCACTGACAGGTGAATGAAATATGGTCGTTTATACATTATGGTTATTTTGAAAGCCTTGAAGGGCATCCATCTTAATTGTTGAATAAACTAATTTATTTTTTATTCTCTTGTGATTTGTTGTGTAATGTATGCTGCAACAGCAATTCAAACGAAACTATAAACTATAGCTTTCGCCCGCGGCTTTATTTGATAGTACTTTCACGTGTAATTTCGATCACTTTTTAGCTTTCATAATTTTATTATATCTACTCGAATTATAGTACGTACTTTACTATAATTCCGCGCGTGGCTTTGCTCACTTTGAAAACTTTAGAAAACTTCCTCAAGGACCACACTATCTATTAGAAATCTTATCAAAATCCGTTGCGTAGTTTTACAGATTTAAGCATACTTAGGGACGGACAAATATATAGATAGCTTCACAATATATAAGCGAAAGACTTTGCTTATATATTGTGAAGCTATCTCCTTTTTCAAGATTAATTATGTCCAAATACGATACGAATTGTGAAAACATAAACACACATAGTAGATAATTATATTTATAAAGTACAAGAATACTGTCTATTAAACAAAATATTTTTATCACCAGAAAGTATCCAAAAACCGGGTGCATTAATTTTAATACCGCTAGCATATTTAACAATTTAAAAGGAGGTTAATTAAATAATTTCTTATTGAAATATTTGCTGAGCAAATTACAGTTTTTACGTTACCTATTAAACTTTTGCTTGAGGGTTTATCTATATCAATTTTGTAAAAGCGTCGAGATATGGTCGAGATGAAATCTGTTGATAACATCAAAGATTTATTGGCTTGATAAGACATGGATATTTAAATTATTATCTGCGAGACATATTTTATCATCCGTTAGTAATTATCTACCATTACTTTTAAGTTTTAAAATAAAGGTTTATTTGGGTACGACAATATGTGATAAGAAACGAAATACGTTTAAAAATACGGTGCCCGAATTCGAGATTACAGATGCCATTAATATATTTTATTAGCTTACAATAGAAATAAGATATCTAAAATAGGTCACCTACTATGGATTAGTTTTCAATTTTAATTTTAAGATACCGATAAAACCTCTGATTTTACTTTAAAATGAAGCAAAAATGATACTCTTATTTTTACATATCAATCAGTGATTCAGTGAAGGAAAACAACATTAATGAAATGAATGCATACGTCACATTGGTTCCACACTGAAGTCAAAATTGGTTGATCTGTTATCTTAATAAATATAAATCTCGTGTCACAATGTTTGTCTTCAATGGACTCCTAAACCACTTAACCGATTATGATAAAATTCGCACACCATGTGCAGTTCGATCCAATTTGAGAGATAGGATAGTTTAAACATGTAGGTACCACGGGCGAAGCCGGGGCGGACCACTAGTTGTAATATATACCATTCTAATATTAAAGAAACAAACTAGGTAATCCCACTATAGGAATATAAATTCACCATTTACAAAAAGTACTTAAAATCTATGTTAAAATTGCACATTACCCAAAATGTAATAATACAAACTCAAGGATATAACAGTACTATAAACTTAGTCTAGAACAATTTTATAAAATTTTACAACCAAGGCTTTGTAAATGTTTAAAAAATGTCATGCGTTTTGCAACATGGCGCCTCGCTGACGGTAAATTTTGGCGCGAAATGAGATTTATATCTGCGCAATTTCGATGGCTTATTTATTTGAAATTGACTGACTTTTGAATAACCAATTTAAACCGAATGTGTGTGAAAGTGTGTTCTTTACAAAATTACCGCTTTGTTGCGTTATTATTATTGTTGTATAAACGAAAATACAGGTTATTATTGGAATTGTTGGTCACATTTACTATTTATTGAAAATATATGCAACTAGGTGGTTCCAATTTAAACGAAAAGTTACAAATACGAATAAAATCTTGGATCAAAATTGTATGTAAAATACACGAGAGTTTTACACACACCTTATGATATTATATGGACAGGATACCACCATCTTTAAAATATGTCTTTTTCCTTTATGTAAATCTGATACCCTTCAGACAGTGATTCTGGTCATCCTTATAAACGCTAACGTGTGTGCGCCCTATATAACTGAGAAGCCTTTACAAGGCACTGATTCTACCGGTCCTAACGATACATTAGTGATGTGATGTTATCGATGGCTTGATACTTTATTTTTAGATAATATTGTAACTTAATATATTTTATAGACCTAATTCAGTACAATAATATTGTAAAACAATAGATTGTTTTATAGTTAATTGCATTTTGGTCAGTTTTTAAATGTTTTGAGTTAGCCAATCTAAATTAAGATGCATCTCAGTCACAAATACGTCTAAAACAATTGATTGGAATTATACAAAACACACATCACAAACATGTCGAGCTTAAGGTAACGCAAGCCCATTATTTTTTCCTCCACAAGAAATCCTTCATCGTATTTAAAATAAAAATATGAATTTATCGTACATGTATCACATCACTAGCGGCCAGACAGGTATTATTAGGTCTTCCTGCTCTCGATTCGCTCCGCGACGATCGCGTAGACTTTCAGTTACTTGTAACTCGTAATGAGAACTTTTCCTATTAAGGTGATGAATTAATTTTTCTAACATTTACGGCCCTTTTTAAACCTTCGTAATTTTTATATTATTAAAGTTGTCGTGATGAAAATTCTTGACAAGAAAGTTCAATAGTAACACAATACGTCTACCGTTTTAGAAACATGATTCCATGATATTTTCTCGATAGAAAAAAAATACAAAGTTCTCATTGTTATTTTTTTTTAATCTCTGGCATCTTCAAAATAACAAACGTAAAGTTACGACTTTTTGGATATTAACTATAAAATATACAACCTATACGTCTACCGTGTTAGAATTTTGAAATATGCGATGGTTTTGAAATAAACAAGAAATACTTGAAATTAGCGCCTGACCAGCCAATATAGCGAGAGCCGCCCTGTACCTTCCTACCCCGATCGCTGCACGAGTCATTCCCGCTACGGCCGTCACACGGGGAACTTGTGTCGCTCGCGCAATCGTAAAAAAGGGTGACAACACGATAAGACAAAATGAGACAAATGGGGACAATAAAGAAAATAAGAAGAAGAAACATAAAGGTTGGAGGAAAAAGAATGCTTACAATTGGAACAAATTAATGAAGTAAGTTGGTTTTATTTTAAATTTGATGATAATTGTATTATAGACGATGTTTGATATGTACCCCTGTTTTAAGTACATAACGAATGTGTAAGATTTTTTCATTTATAGCATAAATAATCTTTTCAGAAATCCGGAATCCAGAAGGAAAATAAACCCACTGATTGTTCACAATGTGAACCCACTCCTTCGTAAGTACCTTTATTCAGTCAAAAATGTATGTTATCAACGCTCTACTGGTTTTATCGCATGATTCCATTTTTAGCAAAAAGCAACAAAGTGCAAAGAAATAAAAAATCATGGTGAACTTAGTGGAAGTATGGTGGCCGTAATATGGAATTATGGAACAGGAGCTCGTTGGAGTAGTATTATATTTAAAAAAAATACGAAAAAATTTCAAGAATTTCTTAGTAGGTGGTAGATAAGTATGCTGTATAAAGAATTTGATGTTGATATTTATTTCATTTATACTTACTACACCTGTGCGGGAAATTGCTTAGTACTAAAACCGGTTTATATTCATATTTACATAGTAATGTGAGTTTTCATTTCGAAAAATTTTGTGTAAGTATATTAAATTGAGTTCCTGGGTGATCTGGAAACACAATTGGGCCCGGAGGATGGCGCTGCAGTCACTCCTCCTAATCACATGAACCGATTTGGATGAATATTTGTGTGCACATTTCATTGTTGTGGGATGATTGGTTGATTCGTTTTCACATTAGCTAATATTATGTATTTTTGTTGTTAGAAAGTAAACTTAATTTAATGTTTATAATACGTTATTATTGGTATAAATAAGCCAGTGTTCGTCTCACATTGCTGTACCTGCCTACCTATCCTACCAGGGCCTAACTTTGTTCTGGCTATTTTATTTTGATTATTTGTAATGAATAATTACAATTATAATAGAGTGCAAAAAATAAATACATGCGTCAATATATTTTGTGTTTTTTTTGAACAATTTTTTTATTTAAAAAATATCATTCCGACCGCGGCTTTGCCCGCGTGGAATTAGGTTATATCGTGAATCCTGTTTTATCCCTCAGAAGTGTTCAGTTCGGATAAAAAGTATCCTATGTGTAAATCCAGGCAATTAGCTATATTTTATCAAAATTGGTAATGTAGTCTTGACGTGATTAAGTAACAACTAACAAAAAAATATACAAATTAACATCCAAAGTTTCGCATCAGTTTTACTGTATTAGCGATATCTTCCACTCTTGACTTTGACTGAGAAGAATTAGGGTTTCTGGGCATGATGTAATATCTACGTCAGCATCAAATTCTATCTAAATCAATTCAGTAGTCCGCGTAATTAGGTACCATTTCATTTTTTCAGAGTAACAATATTTTTTGTTATTTTAAAGATTATTTATAACCTGTATTATCTATACATATAATAAATCTGTAGAAGGGTCAATTCTGTACATTGAAAATATTGAAAAAATAAATAGCAGGGGGTGTTACTGGATCGATACCAAACCCAAATATGTGATTAAAAAATTTTTTGTCTGTCTGTCTGTCTGTCTGTCTGTCTGTCTGTCTGTATGTGAAGACATCACGTGAAAACTAACGGTTCGATTTCGATGAAACTTGGTATAATTATACCTTATTATCCTGGGCGTAAAATAGGATACTTTTTATCCTGGAAAAATACGTAGAAAAAAATTAATCTTAATTTTTCAGTTTTATCCATAGACGTTGTTCTGTAGAACCGCGAACACACGTTGCGTATTATTATAGGCCTAGCCGTATTTGGGTCCAATAGATATTTATAAGATTTCATTGTCAGAGTTACTCAAAATGGAGAAATAAACCATCCACGCGAAGACCGACACCCGCGCGGACGGAGTCGCGGGCGGAAGCTAGTTTTGTAATAAAGTAATAATGTCTAAGTAGTTGTTAAAAAGAAGATAATTTTGTGTTTATAAGCAAGAAAATAAAACCAATAAATCAACAATTAAATATATGTATAACAATATTATAACTGTATGACGACTCCATACATGTTTGTCCCGAGTCGGCCAGCGGCAGCGCGGCGAGTATGCAAGAATGACTTCGCGCACACCCGCGTTCGCGATAGCGAGCTATTAGACTCCGCCCGCCAAGCAGTGGATTTTTTTTTGTGTATCGTCTTAATTCTTTTTTTATTTGATCGACGTTTCCGGCTTGTGTGAACAATATTAATATAATCATAGTTACTGCGCATCTGTGTAATGCACTTTTTCTGTTGAAGCGAGTCAATTAGTGACTTCGTGTGGCATTGTCGATAGTTTTAATTGTAAATTATTCGGTTGAAAAAGTTAAGAATGTTAGGCTTAATAAATTAGCAGGTTTTTTCGCTTCATTTGTACGTATTAATGAAATTATTAAAGCATGCAACGCTTTTTCAATAGAACAATCCATTGAAGGGTTTTGTTTGTGTGTTTTGTAAATAATAAATTAATAGGTACATACCACCTTATTAACTGAAAGGACTTGGATGAATAGTCAATACAGATATATCTATATCATATCATATTTTCATCTTCACAAAAATCCTCTTAATCACACAAACATAACACTGTTTCAGCAAATCTCGTTATTAATTTAATCTACACTTACCCATATAACATAGAAACTGTAATGTGATACAGGAAAAACGGCCAGTATATAAAAACATAACTACATACATGACACACGGACATCATGTTCGGAACACTTATACGCTGGGCAGAGCGTGTTTTATTCAGTCCGTGTGTCACAATTTGAAATTTAATTTGAAGCGATATAGGAACTTTGTAACCAGTAGGTTATTGAGCAAAAAATGTCTCATGTTTTTCGAAACAAAAGAATGAGAGTAATGATTTAATGTTTCTATAGATAGTTGGTTCATTCATTGTGGGATTAGAAATGAGAGTTTATCTATTAAAATCGTAATCATTATTGCGTTTTAGTATAGCAGTAAAGAGCAAATTTTCGTAGAGCAATGATGTTTAGCCTATACTTGCAGTGGAACGTACTTAAATGACATTCGAATAATGAAAATAAACTTTGACCACTCATAATTAATGATTTACAATTTATTAAAAAAAAAAAAAACTTGTTAAGAGTTGCAATATTTTGAATTAAAGTGAAATTTATTGCCCGTGTATTTTCCTTGTGTATTTCCCTTTGGTATATAGGTAATTTTTAACAATCAAGCCTATCCCTTTTCCGTAATAAACAATACAATCATCGTTGAACTTTTTTTATTTTAATATTCACCAAACACTATCCCCGTGTGTATTTAGAATGTGAGTCGCTAACGAGTGTTTTTGTGCGCTCTTTATAGCCCCTGTACACTTGATTCACTGTTAGTAATGCCCATATATGGTAAAATAAAGGACATGCAAATTACTGTACACTTGACTTTTGATACAGCTTTTAGATAAAACTTGCTATAGATCTTTGTAAAGTAAGCTTGAAAATCTGACTAGAAATAGTCTGTTTTTATAAACGCATTTTTCAAGTCCTGTCTTTCACATATTTTTATTTGTTGCAAAGAAAGAACCTTAAAATATAGTAGTAAACAGTAATGTTAAATTATTAATTAAACAAAATCGAGTTCGATACCAAATAAGAATAAATCAGATTTATTCTAATTCTTATCGGCCACACTTAATTGGCGAGACAAAAAGTAATCAAACGTCAAATTAATTAATTATCTGCGCTGATAATAATATCCTGGTTTTTATTTTCCTCTTTCTATACCAAGGTATAGAGGAAGTGAGGTTTTAACAAGTGTTCAGATATACGAGGGTATCAAATTTTATTAATACATTTAAATGAGAATGAATATGAATATAAGTTCGTTTAAAACTTATTTCATTACAAGTTTCAACTCGCGGATTCGCTCATACAATGTGCAGACATCTTTGAAAAATGCAATTTATATCATTTTTAATCGTTCACAATCACTAGCGTCTAGCTTATAAAGGTTATAAAAGTATATAATATGACGTTATTTTACAAGTGCATTCATAAAATATTCAGAATGAAAAAATAAATTAAATACACATTGGAGCTGGTTTTTGAGATTTATGCGGACAGATAAAATATTTGTTATGCGAAAATATTTGCCGCTCTGTGTGGTAAATTAGAGTTTTTCAATCACACTTTAGGATTCCGTATTTAACAGTGGCGTGTCGCTTGATTGTAGTTTAGTCTATAGGTACATTTTATTTAAATAAAATAAAAATAAGGATGTAATATTAAAGGGTGCTTTTCCACCAGAGATGTGCAAGGATGCCTAGCGAGGAATGTGATTGTAAAAGAACCAACCACCCTAATTGTCAGTGTAAAAATATCGTACTTTGTATCATAGATTAGCGAAACTGACACTAGCTCATAGATGTGTGCACTGTGCATGTTTATATCACGGTAACCATAAAACTACTAACGCACTCTTTCGCTGATGAAGCAAGATTAAATAACACAAATTAATAAAATACAACAAAAGTGAAACCAGCGGAGCCGTGCGTTCTCCTGCGGACGAAACCGCGAGCAAAGCAAGTATTTCTATAGCGTATGTGTTATTCTGTCACATTAGCTACAGCACTACCCAATATCATCAAAATGCATTCATTACTTTTTGGGTGAACGAGTAACAAACATCTTCACACAAACGTTTATAATTTTAGTAGGATTTTGTCACGGAACCCACATCACAGATAAACTAATTCTTTTCTCTCTTTGCATAACCTGTCATCGGAAAGGTTCGGAAAAAAATGAAACGAGACCAATTTCAAGGTGCAATTAATTAAAAGCTTAAGGACATATTTGTTGCTTAGCGATTTATAAGCCTGTGCAAACGAGCCAATGTCACCGCTTTTAAATTTTATCAACGTACAAAAAAACTATTGCAGTTTTCGATTATATAGGTACAGGAGATTAGGCAGCTTTGGTATGCATAATTCAAATAAATCTAATTTATTTGGGTATGCTTTTAAAATTCGAGTAAATACAGAAAGGCCAATTATCTATAATATAAAAAATGAATCGCAGAATATGTTGGTAAGCGCATAACTCAACAACGCCTGGATTAATTTGGCCAATTTTTTTTTTATAATATTCCTTAAAGTACGAGGATGGTTTAAGTAACTGATTTAATTTATGTTTTCATTTGTTGATTAATAAAAATATAAATTAAAATGCGTAAAATATAGAAATAAGAAACATTCTTTATAATTAGTTAGACTAATAATATACTCAATCCTAGATGGAATACAAAAGAAAATAATAGTCACGAATGGCATTTTAATAATGCTTTTGAAGTGACCATTTGTCTAAATGAATTGGAATTCATTGGCTCGTAGGAATGTATGTTTGAAAAAATGTTATGAATAGATAGAAAGATAATGAAATAGAACCTTGAGTGATGATCATGTATGAATGGTTTATTGCCTAGTGCCTACATTATTTAAAATTCTTTGTAATTACCTAGTATTTCATCCTAGTACGTTTAAACTTTAAATATTAATAAGGTATACAATATTATGCAGTATCAAGCCGACTGAACCATTGAATCAGTTTTCAAATCTCGACTATGTACCTACTAGTCCAATATTAGATTTAGGGCCGATTTTTCAATGCTTGGATAAAACTTATCCGTCCAATAAAGTATTACACGATAATATTAAAATGTCACGTAAACTGTCAAATACGGGCAATTAGAATACGTTTATAAAATGGTAGTTTTATACATTATTCGACGAATAAGTTTTAACCAAGGATTGAAAAATCAGCCCTTAGAGACTAATCAAACTATCTTAATATGTGTCTATTAATTTGGCTTGTTTTTAAACCGAAATACGTAATACAAACTATAAAAGTTATTTTATTATTTTCCTTGACAAGAAAACAACTGAGTGTTAACACAGAAAATATTTCCAACATCATTCGTTAATTCGTGTAACAAGAAAAGTCCCCAATTAAAAATTCTATACAATCATGCAGTTTCATAAAATACCAGGACAACATAAACTCAAGAGACTGTATACAAATATTACATAAAGTACAGACCAATAATTTTGTCGTCATCTTGTACGATATGAAGGCGATTACGAACCGACATTTTGAATGTCTGTCTGCGGTTTGAAATGAAATTATAGCAGGAATAATGTACTTATAGCTTATGTAAGATACGTTACCTAAGGATTTTGTGGTTGCAATAAACATATAAAATTATGAATAACAAATGAATAAAGAAATAAACATAATGAAAAAATGGCTTAAAAGGATTATAAGTTCCACATGCATCCAAAGTAAAAAAAATCCTTTCCGATATTGCTTAATATTTAACACCTCGTAGATATTTGAGTTAAGATTTATTCGTTAAATAGTGCAAATACAATTACGACTTTTAAATTTTTAACTGCTATCATCACGCATATACCTACTACATAACTGTTAATTACGTAGTGGAATCTTCAACACTAGTGTTAAGACTACGTTGTCTGTTAATTGCCAGACCATTTATCATCAAGTGACGGATAATCATTTGCTTGTTTTTAAAATTTATTTATCCAATAAGACTTCTTCTAGAAGCACTTTTGAATCGTCATAACATACTTTTACTATTTACACCGATTCGGAAAGCAGTATCTATAATGGAGGAGATAAGAAACTCCACTTCTGCCTTAATAAAACCTAATCTCGCTAATTCATCTTTTTGCCACGTGATTCAATGTTAATGACGTGTAAATATATATTTAATTGCGGGATAAATTGGTTCAGTTTTTCGTAATTATTAACTCAATAATGAGACGCAATTAAGAGCGCAATGGCAACGGTTTGCACTCAATTTTAAGTTTTTGCACTTACTTTAAATCGGATGTTATAAATCGTCTGGTTAATTTAACGTAAATCCGTGTAAATAAACTAATTAACGTATTTTATGGTTGAATGTAGAGCTGAACGTATGGTAAATTCCTATAATTATATACTTGATATTTAAAATAGCTTCGAAAGTTATGATTGGGACTAAAATGATGATTTACGCTTAGAATTTAGCCAAACTGGATGTACATACGTAAAGGTTGGATTCACAATTAACAGGCACACCCACGAAGAACAACTAGTATTTTATAGAACTAACCTTTAAGATAATAAATTCTATTACGAAATAGAACGGAAAATCAGATGTAGGATCGGAAACAGAATAATTATATTTTGCATGTTACATTGTATTCAAAGCTTTTATAATATTAAATAGCTAGCTGTGCCCCGCGGTTTTACCCGCATTTCCCCACTCCTGTTGGTCTTAGCGTGATGAAATATAGCCTATAACCTTCCTCGATAAATGGGCTATCTAACACCGAAAGAATTTTTGCAATCGGACCAGTATTTCCTGAGATTAGAGCGTTCAAACAAATAAACTCTTTAGCCTTATATTCACAGGTGGTGAAGGAAACTTATGTATATTATCAGAAGCCTAGCTAGATTAGATAAAGATATGCAGAACATTATATCTTGAACTAAATACTTGCAACTTGTTATCTTTGGTTAATGCTTTGGTAATATTTTGCTTGACTTATCCGTCGAATGGTATGAAATATGGATATTGTGAATGAGGATTTGTTGTTAAATTTATGGTTTGTAAGGCTCTGTATTTAGTTTATTAGATCACTTTTTCATGGTTTGTAAGGCTCTCTTATTATAAGTAGATAGCATTGTCAGAGATAAAAAATCATAAAAGACAAAACGTCATTAGACAATTTTTAGCAGGTATGTTATTTCTATATAAAATAATGAACATAATACAAAAACTATCCAAGTAAGTATATATTTTGGGTTTCTTTAACAAGCATATATTTATCGAAATAAAATGCCACCATACAGAAGTGAATTTCCAAAAAATATGCACCAAGCATAAAAGGCTTACAAACTATCAAATTACCATATAGGTGTCGCGTCGATTATAATGTACAATATTTATTTTTTCCACCAAAAAACAGTATAGTGTGTAAAAAATCGCTGACACGTGCAATTATGGAGATTCAATTTAAGATTTTATTCCGCTTTCGAGTCGATGAGACTGTCAAACTCCCATTAAAATCAATGAGCTTCGGTATACGAGAAGTAATGGATTTTACAATAATATATTAAAGGCCTTTAGTGAATAATACGTATGTGATAACTGCTTAAAATACTATAAAATTAATGTTTATTTTATACAATTTCTTTTGAATATATTTTCGTCACAAATTGGAATAAACACGCATTCACATAAGGCAGAGTTGCTCTAATATGCTTACAAGCTTACCGACTGTTTGCATACTTCGACCTGTTTCGTCTTTCTTTATAGTAAACCTTTTGGAGAATTTCAAATGTGTATTACCTGAAACAAAATAAATAATAATTAATTGTAATGCAATTTTGTTTACTAGAAATAATCCGAAAATGGCATATAAAAATTACACGATTAAAATATATATTTTAATCGTGTAATTTTTATAAGCCAATCTTGATATCAAGATTTGTGTTAATCAAACATTTCAAGTATGTATCGATAAAAAAATCCGCAAACATCTGTTCACTCTTAAATTAATTTATTCAATTTGCATATTCAAAGTACGTGGAATGTATATAATAACCTAGTGCATCTGCAGACTGAAATAAGTGAGCCGCAGACGGTGTAAAAAGTACAAAACCTGGCTATATATAACTTGAACCTGTTACAGTACAGGCGCGTGCAACAAACAGCTGATTTGAATTTGCAGTTTGTGAACTTTGACGTTATTTTATTGTATTTGAAGTGAATTTAAATAGTGTGGTTTTAAAGAGAAGTTTCATGTAAATTAGCAAAAAAACATTGAACAAAAAACTAAAAAAAAAAACACAATATTTTAAATATGCCATACTGAAATATTCATACGAAATGTGTGTTTGTAAAATAATAAGGCACGGTATTTATCGGATTATACCTATTATATTATCTGTGATTATACCTACATATAATATGGTAACTGGAGCAATGGCTCAATTTTTTATATTTCTAATTTTTAATACACTTTTGTAAATGACTGTACATCGTGATTTAGAGATCGTTTTGTCAAACTAATTTTTATTTTCTTAAAGAAATATCACCGACGCATAACTGTTAATGCTGAGATATTAATCATACTTAATTAAGATCTTTGAAGTTATTTCTGGTGTTCAAAATTCCTGTCTTCAATCGTTACTCTAGATATGGTGAACTATTCGTATGTTATTTTTAGTTTTAATGTTCGTTATAAATAGTACAAGAGTTTGTATTGTTTTTATAGGGCCATGTGGTTGCTAAGCGACGAAGATACTTATCTTATATATAAAAATGAATCGCAAAATGTGTTGGTAAGCGCATAACTCGAGAACGGCTGAACCGATTTCGATAATTCTTTTTTTATTATATTCCTTGAAGTACGAGGATGGTTCTTATGTAGAGAAAACGTAAATATTATGTACCACGGGCGAAGCCGGGGCGGACCGCTAGTAAAATATAATAATATAGAAATGGTCTTGTTTTAGCTATTAATATTGAGGTACTTACCTACACTTCGTAAAAATGAACTTTATTTTTTTAATTAAGAAGGCAAAATAACCCGTTGGCCACTTTGAAAGTAATTCTAGACACAGACTTTCTTCTTTAGATGTACACGTAGACGCTAAAATCTCAGACAACAGTTACATTCAAATAAAACAAAAACATACAGAAATATACGTAAAAGCAGACTAAAGTATGAATAACAAAACTCGATAAGCGATGTCTCGTCTCCCGTTAACCTGTTGTCTAAATAACATACAAAACAAAAACCATGCAAAGGATTGTAATCCTAATCACTGAGGCTAGTGATACGAGTTTCCTTTACAAGGATAATGCATTAGGGAGAGTGTAAGCGCCTCACCTGGTCAAACATATGAGAGAATACTAAATGAATAACTTGTGTAATTTAGTAATTTAAATTCTCGATGATTCTGGAATTTTCTTGAAGCTTTATGGCTTTATTTATGTCTTTAAAGGCTATAGAAAACTATTTATTGTTTTATATGCCAGTAAAATTAAGGAAAAATAACAGTAATTCTTGTTACTCACACTTACGAGTAGTTAATGTAAAAAAATGCAGAATTCCACTATCAGTTACTTCTCCTAATTCTGAAGGATTTTTTAGTCATGCTATTTACCGGGGAAAGCTTATACACCACTCCACGACCATTTTGAGTAGACCATCAATGAAAAATGTCGCAAAAATGGGAAAAAAATATCAATTTTAGAGAAGTTACATGAACTTTAACCATTTTCTCTATCACAAAATAATCACAGGAACCGACTATTCAATTCGTTTGGCAATACATACTTACAAGTTCTGGTGTGTAATCAGTACGTCAAGTGGAACACACCCGGGGGCTTAACTACTGTCTGTTGACCCTGTTTTTTAGTTTTGTGTAATTCTAGACCATTTTCTTTCAATTGTACCTGTACTGTCAAAGGTGGACACAAATTGCTAGGTAATTGTGTTGTTTCCTTTTTTTTTTTCAATACGATTTTGCTTAAAGGTTTTGTTATAGTATGGATTATAATAGTGATTTGATTATTAATAAGCGAAAGTAAGAAGATGAAATAGACGTAATGTTTTAACATTGGCTAGAGTTATTGGTCTAAACTCTAAAGGATACATTACAGATATTAAAACAAATCGATGCATTTATATAAATTCGATAAAATCTTCTAAAATGATTATCAAAATATGAGATATACTCACGATTTGTTATTTATAAATTTATAAATACTATTAAACCCAAAGTTTTGTTGTTATTACGCGAAAAGAAACCACCCAATACAATATTGTGTAAAACTTATATAGCTTTTAATTCACATCCCAGTAAAAGGGTAATAAAATAAACATTTTATGTTGCACTTCATTAGCAATAATCGACACGTAAATAAAAAAGCAGCATGAGCTTTTATTCAGCACAGTATTGTGGTTTTTATTACGATAATACTCAATGATATCATACCATTTTTCCTAGGGTTTTTCTTTCGTGTTACATTCATAACTGCTAAGTATAAAACTTTTCTAAGTCCATTTCTCGTATTTGTTAACGTAAAATACCTCCCCTTAATATTAAGGCCCATATTATCACACGTTTTATAACAACTTTGAAATCATTGCGAAGGCGGTCATAGGCCACTGAATTCTATAAATTTGCGTGGATCTAACACAACATGATCATGCAATATTACCATGTGTATTCTATTTTGCGTGGACGTTTTATTCACTATGATCGTGCATTATTACCATGTATTTTGGTGATAATTCCATAAACGTATATGATGAATATAGCATTACGTCACACGGTCATGGGGCAATGTCCATTGTATATAAGCTAATAAAGGCTATATGAGTCACAGGCGCCAATATTGTGATGTGTTGGCATTCTTCAATGAAATCCGATGTACTATACGATCCACTTATTGATGTCGAATGAAATAACAATCCATAGATATGCAAATTATGCAAGAACGATTGAGGCAATACTGCGATATGATTCTTAAATTAAATGGGAAATAATTTCAGTATAAACAGATACATTACCTACATTATCTTTAACCGAAGATTCCAAAATGTACGGAAGGCTTAATTCAAAGCGTTTTTAATCTATTATAATGATCAATTAATGAATATGAGCGTAATGATCTTTGTCAATGATTTCTTAATCATGACACTTTAAAACTTAATTCTAATATTTAATGGTGATTGCTTATGTCTTTATATCTCAAACAATTTATTTATAAAGATACTTAAGCATCATAACATCTATGGAGATGCATAAAGCTCTAAAAAAGACATTAACAACTCAATACATCAACATTCATGCTCTTAAATTGTATCAGTAATTTAGGAAGAAATATAAACATTAACATGCTATCAAGGAATTCGTCTAATAAATTACTCTACAGAGTAATTTGTTGGTAGAACACCACTAGTCATAAATCATTGTTTAATGACCAAAACTAATATCGGAACCCTTCGTTAAGATATTCAAAACAAGAAGAAATTTATTCTTAATGGCTCACTAAATTATGGACAGATTTAGGTGTTCCTTTTTTCTATTTGGTTCAATGATTTTCAATCTGGTAGGTTCCTCTGGATTGGTTAACGTGATACATATAGTATCTACATAATGTTTATTTCTTTTCCGTGGCAGGATTATAAAACACCAGATACATAGCACCACATTTTTGATAATTATTAGTTTTACGTATAAATTCAATATTATAAAAACTAAAGGTATGATTAATGTACCATTATTCTTGGTTGTACAGGCTAATAGCATTTGACTGTTTAATATGTACATTATTCGCTTGCACCGGTTTGAAGTTAGAGCTAAAACTTCAGTCGAATCCCATTTAAAAGCTGTCCATCAATAACTTAACAATAACCGAAAAAATTCATTATCTATATCCCACATCAAAGATAATTTACGCGACCATTGCAAAAAACGCTATCATAGTCAATTTATTGGCGAAAAAACTTCAACAAAAAACGAATGCAGAAAATACGTCGATACACGCTCAATTCATTTGCCATTTCATTAGGTTGCCATTATAAAAAACCCACTTTCTCTAATTCGATGCCATGATTAGGTTTATTTGTATTTAAATTGAAATAAAGATTAACTGTATTTTGAAGTCTATGAATCTCATATTCAAAATGGCGGAACGGTACTTTGACATTTCTTAATTATTTTGACGTTTGCGAAAATAATTGAGTTGATTTAATTTTGTTTATTAACAATTTGAATTGATGTTACGATGGCATGTTATTGCCACATATTTTCTGCAAGATACAGTATATTTCATAGCACATACATAACAACATTTTTTTTTGCAGTTTTGAGGAGGAACATATTATCACTAAATATTATAGTCAGTCACTTCCCCAGTGGGGAAGTTCTTTAAAATCACGGTACGGATTTTGATGCGGTTTTTATATTATTAGTGTGATTCTTCAGGAAGGTTTTAGGCCCGTTTTACAATTAAGTTTTAAACAACGCGGGCGAATCCGCGCCCGATAGCTAGTATTCAATAAACCAACATAAAAACAGCAAACAAAAATCAATAATACAGTTTAAATATAATTCCCAGTAATCACGTACTTACATTGTGTGCATTCCCAGTACTATATCAAGATTTGCGATATCAAACAATAGAACGGTGATACACTCGCAATTCAAGGAATATATATATACGATGAATGACATTTTTACTGTTTTTAACAATACTATGAAGTAATTTTAATTCGCTTGTTTGAGGTAGTTATTTGTAGTACAGTCAAGATTTTGGTACTAGTGGAAGATTATTATTAGATTAGCTGTCTGCCCGCTGCTTCGCTCGCGCTGCCTTAAGTTTTACAAATTGTATGTTAAAATTTTCTTCGAGGACCATGTTATGGTAAGTGAAAAAAAACTGAATGAAGGTGCAGTAGATTGTAAATTTATAATATGTGGTGGCTGAGTAGTATGGTCATGTATTATGTCATATATTGTAGGAAGATGAAGTATAACTAAGTATAATATTCATCATTTAATATGCTTTTTCTTTACCTTTCATTTAGTTATATACAAATATCTAGATCTCATTCCAATACGGGATTTGTTGGTTGTCTGACTTTGATCTATTTGCTTACTTAAGCTGCAGCTTGGCTTGACACTGGCACTTTATAAGCCTTCGAACTGTCTCGTTGTAACGTCAAAGTAAATACACCTATACCATTCGAAATGGTCTATGATATTAATTTCATCCTCAACTATGGTTTCAATAAGATACATATAAATCTAGAACACTGTATTACGGTGCATTTACATCAAATGATCATAAGAGCTAGAGCAAGAGCATTCTTTCGTGATTTTTAGTGCCAACGAAAACTCGTGCGCAGTGTGTTCAGTATTAGAACATTGCATAAATTCTTTCCGAACGCACTAAGAACAACGAAAGAAAGATCTACGCCTGTTTACACTATAATAATTTGACACAGTCGGGTCAGAATGAGCATTCGCTCGTTTGATGTAATTATGCACCGCTAGATGAATTGACAGAATTAACAAAATTGTGTCAATTCGAATAAAAGCCCATATTATCTACACTTTATCGTAAATAGCATCAAATAGAGTGCTTCAAATTCCATGTCACATATCCCGTTCAAAGCATCCTTAATTCGAACATTTCTGCCCACGCGCATCGTAAAGTGTCAAAATAATTACTACGATTACACAAGTATAAAGGATTTTTTACAATTTGAAAGCATTTGTGAAACCTGTTTGGTAAAGGACCACTTTTTAGTTTACTGGGTTATATGCGATTGAAACGAGCATAGTATGATTAAATAAATAAATAATTTAATAAATAATAGAACATCAGAGGTCCACTTGTAAGTATTATTTCTTAATTACTATGTTAGTTTACATTGTTTTTATACAGTTTACATTTACATTAATTTAAATATTATCATTATTGAATATTTTACCATTTATAAATTAGTCATTTTATTTTTATTAATATAAGATGTGTGTACTTGCTCACAATGGTGCAAGTACGCACAATCGAATCTGTCTGCAATCATTTTAAGCAGTTAGTGAATTGAGCCTAAATAATAAGCCTAATTCAAGACTTTTCAGTTCCAAGCTTAAGTTTTTACCATACGTAGGTGGTAGGTATTGTATGAGGTATATAGACACCTAGTAGATACAAAGAATATAAAATGATTGGAAATGTTGTTTTATTGACCATGATGGCACCAATTCATGCCAATTACGCTGCAGGCTGTTTTATACAAATGATTTATTTGTCTGATTTATCACTCTATTTATCATATGTGAGGTATTTAAAATTACTTTAAAATACTTTTTTTACAGATTTTGATTTGCGTAGTTGGAACTTGGAAGTCAAGGAAAGGTTAAGAAATTTGATCTTCAATAACGGCACATTATCGCACACACGATTAGTCGAAGATGACATGCGAAAGCGAAAAAGAGACAACTGGAGTAAAATGTAGATAATTAGCCACATTTCAACGTGCAACCCGGCGTGCTAATAAATATACCTTCTTCTTCTTTTTTCAAGTGGCAACTCCCGATCCCAGTGAGGACGGATCCTGCCATAAATATACCTAATCGGTTCAACTTAAACGGACGGAGCTATCAAATAATTTGGAAAATCCAAAAGTGCACGCCTCATAATTTTTTTTTAATAAATATTTATTAATTATTATTTTTGTTTATTTAATAACAATTAAACCACATCGAATCAGACCCTGAAAAATGAAAGGGTTCTATTCCTGAGCATACTCAAGCGTAAGAGAAAAAAAAAGACTCGATTAGTAAAGTATTTCGGTCGCTATCGTGTTAACAAGAAAAAGGATCCGCACATACAGACACACGGACGTCCAAGACAGAACTTTTTTAAACTGTTTTTTAACTAGTTTAAATAACAAAAACGACATCAAAAATATCATGAACGTTAAAAATAGTGTTTTTTCTTAATATGTGTGTGTATGTATTATCTTACAAGTGCAATGTATGATACATAAAGACATTTTAAGTTTGAAAAATCAGATGTTTTGCGCGAAGTGACAGTAGTACCCACCTCAACGCTTCGCTTATGAGGCGTGCAATAAGTAAAAAATTAAAATATAATATTCTGTAAGTAAAATATTATGGAAAATCACAACATACGAAATCGCTTTAATATAAAAAATAACCCATCATTATATTCATAAATTACACACGGGAAGGTCAAAACAATATAGCGATTTGCATGTGACGTCGCAAATTGCTGCCCGTAACTATGTTGATCAAAACGGCATTGCAATAGATTCGCGGCCTATTTACATGCAATGATTTCATTTTATTGGTTACATAAGCAATTTGTACAACTGGATTGTTATACGCGATGATATTTGAGCAATGAATAGTATATTTAAAAGATCATACATATCAAACAAATCTCTAACAAAATCATTGGTTATTTGTTGCAGTAGACCTCAGACGCTTTTGAATCGTTATAGTAGGAACTAGTAGTCGATTCTTTTGGAAATCAGTTTAAATATGTAAGAAAAATTTATTTCTCATAATTGTCGCTATTAAAGTTTGCATTTGGGAAATTCCGGCCTAATACTAATTAAGTACCTAGTATGTACATGATTTTTTTTCAATGACACATTTATTTTTCCTATCTATAAATATATTTTTTTGTTCCAGATAATCTTCGATAAACATAGTTGTAATAAATAAATTATCTTTGACGCGGATGAAGCTATTGCCGCCGGCTAATGTAATAAACATACTTGAAAAATATAAATCAAATCCTCCAAATTTGTCTTAAATTAAATTCCTCAATGTCTGAGTAACTATTAATTAAAAAAAACTCGTTAATATTATAATTTTAATTTATCATTTATAAAGCACATCCTTCGCGCTTCATAGCAGTAACATGTGAAATAAAAGTTAATTTCGAATATTGATAGCTCAGTGAGATTAATTTCATAGTTAATTATCGACCGCTTTAAATTGGCGTTTTGACGGCTAAAAATTGAGTAAAACAGCTATATTTTAAACGTTAATTTGTGTATAAGTAGTTTATATAATTATGCATTCAGTGTAAGTCAGTTGTTGTTCAAATGTGGCAGCACCAGGCAAAACAGATGGCAAACGATTGATTAGTTTTTCGACAAAATACGATTGTTAATAAGACCGGAAGGAAGTTAGCGCGGAAAGTTTTTTTTTTTTAATTATTAATATCTCAAAAAATTGCTCCTTAAATGCTCCATCAGAATCTGTAATTGCTCCACTTCTATAATTATTAGTTTATTTATAATCAATTTAAAAAAAAATCCCTATACTGAAAACTTGATTTCCCTATAGAATGAAAAATATTCACTTTTCATAAAAAAATTTTTTGCAAAAAAATTGCTCCCGATTTGCTCTATCAATTACAAAAAAAAATTATTTAATTTTGATAATTTTTACAATAGTTGACTGTAAAACTATGTTTACATAGTAAACTACTGCGCTGTGACGTCATCAATTATTGCTGTTGCGACGCATAAGGGCCATATTTACATGTATCAGCACTGCAGCGATATCTGTAGACCTTAATGTTTATGTTTTCTTATTTATATTATTTACTAGATTTCTGTCCGCCGCTTCGCCCGCGTTTTCAAAGGAAAACCCGCATAGTTCCCGCAAACGATATCAACTTGACACCGAAAGATGAAACAAGCGACTGAAACACAAATTAATTAAAAATTACTTGAAGTTTTAATAATACGAATAAACGTAATATGCGAGTTTAGGGATGGGTAGGGAAATGTTTATAAACATACCTATGATAAGAATGATTTTAAATACATAATAATATCTGATTCTTTCAACTTTTGCTAGATGAAACTCAATAATTAATTTATGTAATAAGTAAAATTTTTATGTAAAACCTATTGTCAAAAATAATTCTTTATATAATTATAAAGAATTATTAATTATACTCTAGTGAAAAATTTTCAGGTGATTATATAAAAGTAGGGCTCAATTTTTTCGCGAACCCTACTTCTAAATAATTACCACTCTTCAATAATTTAATACTCCTTGACTGAATCCCTTCACACCCTGAAATAAAAAGTGCATATTAATTTTTCTTATAGTAAACAGAAATTCAAATTCAATTATTAATACCAATTCAATACTTTGATGATGATTAACAGTAGAAATATTTATTAATTGTTCATTATTATTGAATAAAATAGTACTTACTTACACTTGTTATTCAATTGTTGACTCAATCACTATCCATACTAATATTATAAATGCGAAAGTAACTCTGTCTGTCTGTCTGTTACTCAATCACGCCTAAACTACTGAACCAATTTTCATGAAATTTGGTATGGAGATATTTTGATACCCGAGAAAGGACATAAGGCTATCTCGAGAAAATGACGCAATCCCGGAAATCCCACGGGAACGGGAACTATGAGGGCTTTTCTTTGACTGCGCGGGCAAAGCCGCGGGCGGAAATCTAGTAAATAATATAAATAAGAAAACATAAACATTAAGGTCTTAATAGATATCACTGCAGTGCTGATACGTGTAAATACCTATGACCCTTATGCGTCGCAACGACAATAATTGATGACGTCATAGCGCAGTAGTTTACTATGCAAACATAGTTTTTCAGTTAATTATTGTAAAAATTATCAAAATTAAATAATTTTTTTTGTAATTGATAGAGCAAATCGGGAGCAATTTTTTTGCAAAAAAATTTTCTATGAAAAGTGAATATTTTTCATTCTATAGGGAAATCAAGTTTTCAGTATTTGGATTTTTTTTTAAATTTATTATAAATAAACTAATAATTATAGAAGTGGAGCAATTACAGATTCTGATGGAGCATTTAAGGAGCAATTTTTTGAGATATTAATAATTAAAAAAAAAAAAACTTTCCGCGCTAACTTCCTTCCGGTGTTAATAAGTCATATTAAAAAAAATCTTAAATTCCTACTTATTTTTCGTAAAAATATTTTACCTATGTGGTGATGGCGTTTGCTAGTTGCCTGTGTTTTTTTCTAATATAGTTAGGAAATGGAATAAATGATGTAAACACGAGTTATGAGCACTATTCTGTTCCCACTTATTTGTAAAACCTAAGTTCAAATTTTACGAGTTTCAACAATAATTTAATAATATAATCGTGTACAATAGTTACCTATAAATAATAATGATTCCAATAATTGCTTTATTAAAGCAATAAATTCCAATTTCACGGATAGCGTTAGGAAGTTTTCTCTATAAATCAGAAGATAACTGAATAACTTGTTAACACCTTAATTTATGATCTTGAACCTTAGAAATAATCTCCTAAGCTTTAAAAATCTCTATAATTGATTCATAAGCTAAAAATTTATAGAGGAAATAAGTGAAAGAAAGCTAGTCTTATTCCTATTTAATTTTTAACACGAACTTCATTTTACTTCGTATTATCGCGCGAAAATTCACATTTTCTAATTTTGCTCGTGTGATGAAAAGTTGGCTTGGTTAAAAAGAAAACTATGTGTGAAATTTTCTCAGATCACTCCATCGGTATAGGCGTGAAAAAGTTTTGTAATTTAGTTATTTTAAAAGGGAATGTATATTGATATGGTTTGACTTCGTCTCATATTATAAAATGATACATTGTGAAGTATTTTATATGAAAATCGGAAATAATAAAACCATATTTGAATACTGATACTAAACCTCACAATGTTTACTTTTGTTATCAAAAAGCGGCGCCTTTACTCTCCGTCGATAAAATTTATTACTAGGATTATACGCCTCCGATTATTATAGATAAATAATTACTTTTAAATAACGTAAAGTAACAATTCATAGAAATATAACTTTGTGAAGATTACAATTCTTTTCAATTATATACCTACTAGTGGTCCGCCCCGGCTTCGCCCGTGGTACATATTTAGTATCCTGTGTCCTTCTCCTTGCTCTAAAGTACCTCCCTGCCAATTTTCAGCTAAATCGGTTCAGCCGTTCTTGAGTTATAAAATAATAAATAAATAATAAAAATTTCATTTATTTGCCTTCACAACTTAAAACTATTACAATGGAACTAAATATGTAAACGTGTAGCATTTTCGTTGTGAAGGACTAGTGTCTGAAATAGGTCTTTGAAAGACCTGTAGTACAGATCACTAGCCCCCCTCGCGGATAGCACTACTAAAATACATTTTAAGTTTCAATAACTAAATATCAATCGACAATAAGGAGAGGAAAACAAAAACAATAGACTGAACTTAAGTCTACTTATGCTTAAATAGTAACTTAAAATTATATACGTGACCAGTGTGTTAATGAGTGTTTGTCTGCATGTGTGTGTGCGCGTGTATATATGTATGTTTGTATGTTGAGTGTGTGTGAATGTGTATGTTTGTGTGTGCGTCTACTTGTGTGTGTGTGTGTGTGTGTGTGCGTGCGTTTTTGCGTTTGTGAGTGTGTGTGTCATACACAATAAGATGTTAATACAGTGAATTATTTTTTATTTTTTTATATTTAAAAGATTTTCAGTTTGTTGGTAATCTAGGGTTTTCAAATAATTAGTTACGGCTGATTTACAATTATATTTATTTTGAGGATATATGTTTAACGCTTTATTTATTAGGTTATAAAGAAAAGGTCCCAAAAAGCAGAAAAAATTGTGTGAGTGAAAACTTTTGAATTGTAAGGTCGGGCATATTTTATCTTTACGACGTTGGCTAGAATGTAGGTTTTTGTCAAAGACTAGTTGAGAATGCTGTTTTATGATTGTCTGTAGTATAAATGATTGCCTAACCGTCAGTAAGTCCCACTTTTTGTAAAGCTCGGTGGTAGGGAAACGGTAAGGGAGGCCAGCACCAACTTTGAGGATCGAGCGCTGGGCACGCTCAACTTCTATCAGGTAACTCTTAGCACTACCGCCCCAAGATGTGATACAATAATTTATTAAAGAGCTACAAAGGGCAAAGTAAACCATTTTAATGACTTGGTGGTCTCCTATATGTCTTAAGCCCTTAAAAATGTAAATTAATTTACGCAGTCTTGTAACAAGTACATTTATGTGTGGTTTGAAAGATAGGAGCTGATCAATAGTTATGCCCAGATATTTAATAGTTTCAGTCCTCTCGAGTATTGGACATTGGCAATTCGGAAGAATGGAAGAACAAGAGTGAGCTGCAATAGCAAAAGATGTAGATGGAAGCATTTTATTTCTATGTGCAAAGACCATATATTTTGTTTTCGTAACGTTTAACGTTAGAATGTTGCGTTGTAGCCAGTTACAGACACTATTAAATCCCTGTTGAGCGTAATTGAATACCTCCTCCCATGAATTGCCAACAAAGAAAAGGGCAGTGTCATCGGCAAAAGTGATGACTTTACCATTGGAGATATTGAGGTTGCACAAGCCATTGATATAAATTAAGAAAAGCGTTGGCCCGAGTATACTTCCTTGAGGAATTCCATATTTAACTGATAGTTCATCACTAGTTGCATCACTATTTAGCCTGACACGTTGTCTTCTATCAGTCAAATAGTCACTGATTAGTTTTAATGGGATATCACGTACACCGATACTTTCTAGTTTATCTAATAGGTGAGGGATAGAGACTGTGTCGAATGCTTTTGCCAAATCAAGAAAGATCGTTAAACAATTTTTATGTTTGTCTAAATTATTGATGATAGAGTTGACTAGCTCATGGACAGCATCACTAGTGGATTTGCCGCGTCTAAACCCATATTGATTTAAAGAAAGCTTATTGTTTGACTCTAAGAAACCAATTAATCTTTTATTTACTAGGCGTTCTAAAATTTTGGATAATGTGGGCAATATTGATATAGGCCTGTAATTATTCACACAGTCTCTATCACCTCCCTTATGTATTGGATTTATCAAAGCTATTTTAAAAGCGTTAGGGAATATACCTGATACCAAGCTCAAGTTGCAGATATGTAATATTGGTGGAATCAACAAGTTAGCATACCTCTTAACAATTTTTCCTGAAATAAAGTCAACACCGGAGAGAGAATCATTATTTAAACCATTAATAAGATTTTGTACTTCTTCTTTATCAGTGGGAAGTAAGACAAGTGAATCAAGAGAGGATGAACAACTTGGATATAAATATGAGTCAGTTACTGGATGTGAATTTTGATTCAAGCTGATTATCTTATCCGCCAATTCAGCACCAACGTTAGCGAAGAAATTATTAAAATCGTTAGCACTTTGGACAGGATTTTTAGACCCTAAGCTAATGTTAACAACTGATGTTTTTTTACAGTTACAAATAGATTTTATAGATTCCCATATTTTTTTATTATTTCCTTTATATTTCTGGACTTCCTGCTTTTCAAAGTTTCGTTTTGCCTTTCTTAATAGAGCGTTACAAAAGTTCCTATAGCGGTGATAAGTAACTTTTAGCGTTTCGTTATTAGGATTTCGCTTTAATTTTTTATGTAAATTGTCACGATTTCGCATCACGCGCAAAAGTGATTTAGTTATCCATGGTTTACGTATTCTTTGCCGTAATGGAGTTTTAAAAGTACGAGTATTTTTAATTATGAAGCTTGATAAACTGTTTATAAAATTATCAGTAGCAAGGTTAGCATCATTAAATTCAGAAATATAATTGAAATTAAAATTTGATAAGTCTGCGTCAAGGCCCGAGAAATCCACAAGATACGATTTATTAGAGTTATTGAACGATGATGTTACTTGCTGTAAGTTGACGGCAACACACTCATGGTCCGTGATAGATGATTCAATTATAAAGCAAGTAGCTTTTAGATTAGTTCTGATCATAGCATGATCGAGGCAAGTTCTCCCGTGAGTTGGCACAATGTGGGCAGGTAAGATGCGATGACCAGCTAGTAAATTAAGGTAATCGTATGCCCGTTTATCAGTTGAGTTTGATGAGATATCTATATTAATATCCCCACACAATATAATATTTTTATAAGAACTAAGTTTAGTGAGGAGTACGTCTAGAGAGTTTATGAATTTCGATGTATTCGTTTGGCTCGGCGGGCGATATATTGCAATAATACAAGTTTCTGAATTTACGGACAATAATAAACAGTTAGTATCACTAAGACAAGGTTCCTCGTGCGTTACAATGAGGTGTTTGTTGTAATAAATAACTACTCCTTCGTTTTGAGTGTTTTGAGAAGATGTAGAAATGTAATGGTAATTATCAAGACTTGGGATGTTTCTAGTTGATGACAGCCAACATTCCGATAACACAAGTACGTCCCACGAAATATTAGATCTTTGGAGAAATGTTATAAGATTCGGCATGTTACGGTTAATACTGCGTATATTTTGTGACAAGATATTCAAATTGAGCTTACTATTAGAATTTATGAGATGTTTATCAATGTTATCTATGTCGCATATTATAGAATTGGCCACTTGTATATTATCTAGATCAGAGTTTAAGGTTTCAACTATTGGCATCATTTTAAGTTATATATTAAACGGGGTAAAATTACGTGTCGACGGCAACACCGTGGCACGTTAATTCTATAATAATTATTGTTATAAAAATAATAATATAAACTCTGATCATAAACGCAAGTGGCTATTAGCTGTTTTTTAATTAGTAAGTAAAATAGAAAATTGATATTGATAATAATTGTATGGGATGTTTTATTTATAGGAATAGGTATGATATTTATATTTAGTGTGGATGTGTATAAAATGCAGCATGTGTGTGGGTAGCTGAATTTTGTGTATTTTGTGTAGTGAGTTAATTGTATGTATAATGGTTGTTTATAAGTAGTTGTGTGTTTTGGTCCGCATATAGGTATAGAACAAGTTGAAAAAATTATATAAAAATAAAGAGTAATATAAAGTGTAATGCGTAACAATAAATTGAAATTTATAATGCGTACATTATATAGTCATGCTATTTGTTGAAATAGTTCAATTTCATTCACAATACGTATGGGTTTCGAATTCGAATCTTTTTTAATATATATCTTTCCGTAAGAGGTCCATGCTGCAAACAACTTTTTGTTTTTGACGTTCTCGCGCGCAACGTAAAAAATTCTTCGCATTTTACTAGATAAGAACTCGGAAATATAAATAGGACGCGATGGACCTAGTAAGTTAATATGCTCAGTGTTCAGTTGGGATTCTTTATTTTGGCGCCTATTTTTATTGTAGTTTATAAAATTCGACATAAAGGATTCCTTACGGAAAGATGTTGTAAATTCCACTAATACAGCGTCTGACCTTGTACGAAATATTTCACGTATTTCAGAATTTTGAATTGGCGAATCGACGCCTAATGTCGAACCGATGTTGGAGATAATATTTGTAAGAGTTTCTTTATTCTCATTAGGCTGTTTGTGTAAGTTCCTCACTTCAAGAGTAGTACAATGGGCCGACTTTTCAAGTTGTTCCAGTTTCAACTCCAGGGAAGCCACTCGATCCTTATATTCCTTATTTTCTTGCTCTAATTCGTGTATTTTAAACAATAAATCTTGATGTTGTCCCGAAATCGTTTCTACTGATTTTTGTATGTCCTGGTTTTGTGACATAATAGTAGTCAAAACATTATTTAAAGATTCGAATTTCATATCTTGTTGTTCTTTAAGTTCGATGAACATGGATTTTATGTCGGAATTTGACGCGGATGACGTAACGGGAAGTTCCGCATAGGAACGCTTTTGACGCTTCGTTACATTAAAGTAGTTGTCCGCCGATTGTTGCATACACGAAGTGTTGAGAGCTGAATCCGAGTTGTATTGCAAATTAGTATTTGGAGTATGCAAGGAATCAGGTGGTGAACGTTGCACGGACATAATTGCGAATAAATAAAGTTTTCGATTACTGACGGTACACAGTTTTAACTCGTGTGAGTGTGGTACAAGGTTGAAATTCACTTAACAACTTATTAATATATCGGATCGAGCGAAGGATTTGTTTTGCAGTGATGTATAAAGATGAGTCACTCACGCAACTTGTCCTCGTCGCACGCGTGTCGTCCCGTTCTTCACAACCACTTAGTTCTTGCGTTTGATGCGCTCCTAGTACTCGTCGTTGAATTACGGTGGTAGTTGGAGCACGTTATGTGTGCAGCGCATGCGCAAGCGCACAATAGAAATACAACAAGCGGCTCCTTGCGCGTTATGTTATCCTGGTATTTGTGACTCGTACGGTATATTGGATGAATGAAGGAAATAGCGGCAATTCCTTCGTATTGTTTACCCCAATGCGAACTCTTTGGTTCTTATGAGCTCCTATTATTATGTTTAAATTAAACTCACAATTCACTTTAATTTTAGTACAAAAAAATATAAATTACTTAGAGAATGAAACACGTCTGTACTGCACAGTGTCCGAGAGGGAAGGGGTTAGTTATAAGTGGAGTAACTAACACGACTTTCTTTTATATATATATAGATATAGAACTGCAAACTTTTCGGATTGCATTTATTTCACTAAGAAAAATTGCATTACCTAATATAGTTTGAAATTTTTTAAAGTAAAAGAACGTTTGTATATTATATCGCTTATTAGATACTTAACTATTATTTATTTTAATGGTACATCTATAATTGAGTAAACAATAAAAAAACATATGCCATGATTTGAGAATCTTCTGGAAATTTTCTCAACGTTAAATTCAGTTCGAGCCACGAACATAGATCAGCGTCAGCTGTTTTTCAGGTGTACGTACATACATTGTATATATAATAGAAATCGTAAATAAATAATGGAGCAGACATTAAAAGCACCATTGGAGTAACTTATTACACGCACAATGTTTTAATTTATTTCGCAGGAAGTGATTGGATGTAATACCCATTATTTTTGCTAACGGTCGGAGCGAGTAATAGATCGTGGAGGAATACATTGCTGGGAAATAGGTTTTCTATTGATTGACTGTTTATAATGTTTATGGGAGTACTGTCTGTATGTTTAAAAGAAGCTGTAAGGTCAATTTCTAAGTACATGTTCGTGATATGTTGTTTTTACTATTATTTGTCCGAATTCCAAAGCCTTTATTTTTATAGTTGATTCTAAAATTTTATTTTTTAATATAGGTACAAATTCAAATTTTAATGCTTTACAAGGAAGTATTTTTAAATGCACGGACTTAAAAACATTACTCACAGTAAATTAAAATATTATAATAGACAATTCGCTATCTTGTTCGTGATAAAAGTGAAACTCATACGCATATTATAATGAAACAAATTAATCTTTACATTACTCGTTATAACTACATAAATAAATGCACAAGCCATAGTTCCCATACACACAGAGCATTGTATATTATACATTTCTATCATACAGTTAAAACTTTACAAGCAGAGTTCAGTTGAAAAAGCAAACATCCCTAACATATTTGTACAATGTAGGTTGTTAGTACTTTACTTGAAGTTTGTAATTTATTTTAAATGTAAATTTTTGTATTTATTTAAATACTAGCTTTCCGCCCGCGGCTTTGCCCGCGTTATCTGAGAAAAAACCCCATAGTTCTCGTTCTCGTGGGATTTCCGGGATAAAACCTATCCTATGTGATAATCCAGGTTACACTCATATGTGTGCTTAATTTCATTATCGGTTCAGTAGTATTTGCGTTAAAGAGTAACAAACACACACATGTGTACACACACATCCTAACAAACTTTCGCATTTATAATATTATTATAGTAGGATAGTGGGGTAGGATGTAGTGAAGAGGAACCGCTTATTTAAATTTTGAGTAAAATACGTTTTCCTTGGCTATATAGACGTACATTTAAACGAGGTATAGGCAAAATAATTGCGTAAGGTATATACATTGTATATAAAGTGTTAATTAAACATTTTATTTCGTAAAAAGCAAGGTTAATGAAAAAATCTGTCCTCGGTCTTTATATATAAAAATTAATTAGTTACTAAGGCAACTACTATAATAGGGTATGAAATAAATCATACAATTAGCGTTTACCCTATTTAGATATAGTTGTTACAAATTAAATAATAGTTTTCAAATATTTAATTTGTTTTATAGATAGATAATAATACACGTTAATTTTATATGTATTACAAATTGGCTATTAATTTATTATTTTTAGTTATATATATGAGTTCTGTATTGGAAATGTTCGAAGTTCTCGGATTATATCCTTATTATATTATGTTATTATGATTATGATGGCCTATTTTTAAGTATTCGTTACTTACCTATGTGTGTATTGAAATTAATTAATTTATTGTTTGTTTAAACAGTGTTTGTTATTTTCAAAAAAATAATAAAAAATAAATTTGTGTCTTTTATATGAATCAAGTATATTAGAGCTAAGATGCACTTCTTAAAACATAATGACGGATGGTCGTTAAAAGCTACCATGGCAAGAACATGAGCCTTATTGGGATTCAACGGTTAGTTCTAATTAGAGTTAGTAACTGTTTTATTTTCCTATGTAGGTACTATGGTCATGTACCTACAGGAAAATAAATCTATCTAGTAGGTACTTTCTTGTAGATTTGCTAAATTATGTATTTTCAAGGAATCTAGACGCGATTTGATTAGTTTTGAAGGCATTTGCAGCAGAGAGAATTTTTCAAAAATATTTTAGTTTAGGGTTCGTTAAAATGAATCAATTCTATAGATAAATTGGTAAGAGTAAGGGCCGATTTTTCAATGCTTGGTTAAAACTTATCCGTCCAATAAAGTATTACATGATAATATTAAAATGTCACGTAAACTGTCAAATACGGACAATTAGAATACGTTTTTAAAATGGTAGTTTTATACATTAGGTATTCGACGAATAATTTTTATCCAAGGATTGAAAAATCAGCCCTTAATGTAACAAATATATACAAATTGCAGTAAGAATGCAGCAGCTTGAACTTTATTTACTCAAACCACATCTTTTAACACATGACACACATCATTTTAAATGCAAGTATACTTATAACTATAATTGCATTACAAATATGCTTACTATTTTAAGCTCAGCCTCTAAAAGCGGTACATTTGCGTAACATATAGCTGTCTAGTTTTTGCGTCATTAAGTAGCGTTAGAACACGGAATGTTACTTCTGAATGTAGAACATTCCAGAAAGGGATGTAGCTCCTTGTTTTGTAGGGCTGCCGCGGAAATAGAGCTGGCACAAAAGAAAAAAATATAAAAAATACACGGAATATTGCTTCTAAAGAGCTGTTGTGATTTTTTTGTTAGATTTGCTGAAATAAACAAAAAAGGAGGCCATTTATATAAAATACACTTGTTTAACATAAACCTTCTTCTTGTATTAATTCGTTTAAATAAAACAAATTTCCGCAAATAAAATGATACAAATTGATATCCAACCTTATACCTGAAGATACTTAGAAAATTAAGGCTTTATACATCAAAATATAATATATTACGTTACCATATATCTTATGCCATAAAAATAAATATTTATCTCGACCACCAACGCCACGACTGTCACTCACGGTCCGCCATAAATCCCCTAAACAACTTTTCCACGTCGTCCGCGTCGTGACTGTATCTACTAGACGCAAATGAAAGTGATCATACAGATTACAGTCGGGTTGTGAATAGACAGCTTTATGTCATAGAAAAAAAATTGCATGTCAAAATAGCGCGGGAAAATTATGCGCGCTTTTTCATTTTACTTATTTTTATAGAACTCTCAAATAATGATAAGAAGATTTTATAAAATTTATATGTGACGAAGTAACAGTTGATGTCTTTTCACATGAAGTTTTTATTTAAATACATAATTCGAGGGCACTCAATTAAAACATTTATATGCAAAAAACTCATTGCATAATTATGCTCCTAACCTTGCAAGTCGTTAAATTCATAATAATTACTGTAATTATAAGTTTAACTCTGCGAATCATGCAATTATATAAATCAAAATAATCTTGCTAACAGCTCGTTTATTTCCTTTTAAAGGATATTTACAAGTTGTATTCGAATGGTTAATTCCTTAAGTTATTAGGTGATACCATTTAATTTTTTAACTGTTTTTCATCTGCAGGTAAAAACATAAACTAAATATAGTCTCTAAAAAAATTATTTCTTATCAGGGAAAAAGTCTAACAGCGTAATTTAATTAAAAAGTTAATTAATTCTAAAAACATAAATATTATACAGTTAAAGTCAGTAAGTAGGTAAGTGAAATATTATATTAAAATATAAGAAATAATGAGAATGTGGCGCCGTAGCATTTCATTTCTTAGAACATTAATTAGCCAAGTACATTGATGACCTCTTTGAAGCACTATTATGCTTAAATTTATATAAGTAACAATTTAAATACAGTTTTATTTATACTAATTTAATATCACAGACCAGCAAACGTACTGAAAATTTAGATAATATGAAAGTTCCTGGTTTCAAAGGAATTGAACCATTCCTTTATTTACAGTTAAAATATATTCCAGTAGCATATTAAATAGTCCAAAGACATCATGTATCATTAGATGCATCCTTTTAACAAGTACCTACCGTCATAAAAATGTATCTTGTTAAATGGAAACTCTAGATAAATTTTACAAATAACCATTCGTTTTTGTATATTTTGTAATTGTGGTTGTGGAATAAAGATATTTTTATTTATTTTTTTATTTATTATTTGCCTGCTTGATTGTAGTTTTATCACTACCGAGATGCAAGCGAAGCCGCGGGCCCAAAACGCTCATAAAAGCTCTTTATTGTGACATGTACGAGTACAAGTTCCATTACGATGCTATCTATACATTGTCCTAGATCTTTTAAAACAGTAGCCGATACAAAGAGACTAGACTAAACTAGTCTAGACTTTAGATAACAGGTGATGGTTGAACTAGTACAATGCCTATCTATTTACCAAGGTTTTGGAGCTGCTAATAATTGGTACTAAATGGGTTGTTTTTACTGTTCGTGAACAGGCGATTGTGTACCTAATGATGTCGGTTGATCTAAGTTTTGAATTGTGTCGAGATCTAATGATAGTTCTGTGTAGAGATGAAAATATATTTATGATTTATCTTTTTTTAATTGTAGTATCTTTGTTATGTGCTACGTGACCCTTGCTTTCTGAATCTTTGCACAAAATCTGTAATCAACATTAGATTATTTATGTACAACCAGCATATTACATATAACGGGTTTAATATATTTAGCTAACACTTTCAATTTCCCATAATATGAAATTTTGTTAACAACTCGCGCGTATACATTTGTTTCCTGCCCCAAGTTCACATGAAAGCTCTTAATGAATTTACATTCTAATCAAAGAGAAACGCCGTAGGTACAGTTACCGTTTTCTCCGTAGACAATAGCATACATAAATCTTATCAAACCGAAATATGTCAGGAATTCTATTATGTATGCCTTTACTTTCACTGTATCTCGATCGACACGGCATCTCGATGTTTTTCTGTCTGCTTGTCAATCTGCGTTGCGATCTGATACTTTGGTCTAGAAAGTTCATTTAGGTACCTATTCGCAAAGCTTATTTCACAAGGATTCGGCTTGATCCTTTTTACTGATAGAATTTATTATCTGTAACAAAATTAATAAAATCCCCTGTCCCGTGTCAATAGTCAATACTAGCCGTATTATGGTAATCGTTAAACGTTCATCTCTCTAATTGTAGTGGAAGAACATCAACCACAGATCCATCAAGACCTGAAAGTCGGTCAGATATACCTTGTTTCATCACTTGTAACATTACCCTTACGATTACAAGTTCCATCAAAGAAAATATACGATTCAATTTTCTATCATCACTCAACCGTCCCCTCCATCATATCTCAAACATTTTATTTATTAGTCTATTCACTAGAGAGCTGATCTGTAAACAAAACCAGGTTATTCTATAAATCGGTACGTCATCAGTAATCGGAGGCGTGTCTAGTGAAATCGTTAAACGTACAAGATGATTACAATGCGAGTGAGATATCTCACAAGCAATGGATTGGTCACGTTTCCCAATCGAATACTCCCCTGGTATTAGAATCTTTTTGTGGGGTATGTGGTGATACTTGCTATATTCTGGTAGTTTTTTGCATCTTTATATAGTGCTGGTCTCGTTTTGAATTTTAACGTCACCAGACTTCAATTTATCTATCAGATTCCGATGGCATATTCCAGGCTCAGCTTCACAATTAAATGTCAAAATAAAAGATAAGTGCTTGCTTAAGATGCTTAGTAATTACCACTTTTAGTGTTTGCTATCAGATTGTTATTAAGTAGCAGTGTTCAAGTTAATCTGAAGCTATAAACAAACATAAAAATGCATGTTAAAAAAATTGATTAATCTGCATAATTTGCGTATAAGATGTTAAAATTTGCTTCCAATATTTGTTAATAGAATTGTTTATTAAGCGTGGATTACGATGGACTAATCAAATACTTCTCTAATATACAATCTTATACTTCGAGTAACCTGATACATCGATGTTCTATCTGCTCTAAATCATAGACCCATATGATTCGGTCAATAGTCCATTAACATCCAGTCAACTCCGCAGAAATAACACGTGGTCAATATTGAATAAATAATGGCCCGTCGTCGCTTTCAATTTCATTCAATTGATTAATGTTCTTGAAAGAAAGCGCTCCATTGAGATTTATCGTCCGCTATATTGTCAAAATAGATGCTTTGTCTGATAGCGAAGCTATACTCTATATTAATCCGTCAGTCCTCGGATCACAGACAAAATAGAAAATCTATTGTGTCTCGGCCCGATCGGGCCGCTCGGTGGTCAATGGGTTAAGACGTTTTTTTATAATGTGTAATAGTCTAAAATGATATAGGCATATGAGGTAATAGCTGATAATTATCGAGTTAAATCATAATTGATGGAACTAATATTTTGTTATTTCGAAATACTAATATAATATGACAGAATGTAAACTGCAACACCGTTTTTCCTAAAAAAGCCCAAAAAACGAGCAACAAAAACATTGAAGAAAGAAATGCTTTACTACCAAAGAACACATACACACTCACACAAGTAAGTTTAATGGTACCATAGTAGAGTTAAGATCACAGATACACAAATAATAGCATGTATCGAAATAATCGAATACACAGTACATAGACCATTTATTACAATATCCGATACAAATCGGTGATAATTAACGCGCGAAAAGAAAGTAAGTACCTACTCGGATTGCGTCTGAGTCGATTATGAATATCGATACATCACGATTCGATACTTTCACAAACTATTTCATACTAATGGACGCTTTAATATTGGTAAAAGCTTTAATTGTTTTATAGGATGATAATGAAAGTCTAACTAATATTTAACTATTTATTTTTATAAATAAATTAAATCATGTGATTAAAAGTATTTAAAATGACATAATGTAATATTGGCGATCTATGACTACCCAAAACATCGATAAATGAAAATCAAAAGCTATGCATTATCTCTTTATATATAAAAATGAATCGCAAAATGTGTTGGTAAGCGCATAACTCGAGAACAGGTGGACCGATTTCGATAATTCTTTTTTTATTATATTCCTTGAAGTACGAGGATGGTTTTTATGCAGAGAAAACGTAAATATGTACCACGGGCGAAGCCGGGGCGGACCGCTAGTCTTATATATAAAAATGAATCGTAAAATGTGTTGGTAAGCGCATAACTCGAGAACGGCTGAACCGATTTCGATAATTCTTTTTTTATTATATTCCTTGAAGTACGAGGATGGTTCTTATGTAGAGAAAACGTAAACATGTACCACGAGCGAAGCCGGGGCGGACCGCTAGTTTATAAAAGATCCATTCAAATGTTTACAACATACATTTAAGCTTAAAAGTGTACAAAAAGTTATTTTGCAAAAATACTTTTATGCCAATTCGATAGTTAAATAAGCAGCTTGAGTGCTCATTTCATTCCAGCGGTTAAGCCATAAAGTCAGTAATATGACCATACAAATAAAATAACATCACTGTTTCCACAAATAAATAACACATTTCTTCCAAAAGCACTTCTAAGCCCATTAAAGTGTCGAAACCTTGAACTCAGTTCAAACCACAATCTTCTAAGCCCTAAGGCGTGAACTCATAAACAAAATTAAGATATCAACACAGACCTGTGCCTAACGACCCTTTTAATGACTTTTAATTCTTTTTTCCATGAACATATTGCATTTTAAGCTCTATCTAGCCGAACTTAAGGTACAATTTAAAAATAATTGTAGTTAAGATTTTTTAAGATATTGTGATAAGATAATGTAGCGCTTTGTTGTCTGTAAATATAGATAATATTCAAAAATGTTACATTTTAATGTTTATAATGACTTACCACAATTATATGAATTCTTGTACACAGCTAGTTTAAAACTCTTGTTTTAGAAAGCTTACCTGAAAAATAATAAATTTTAGGTTAGAATTAAATATATTAAGTATGTAAACAACTTAACAAAGAGAATATATTCATTAATCTGCTAAAAAAATATGGTGACTCCCAGATCACAAAGTGACAAAAATGTGAACCTTTTTTGTGATCAAATGTTCATAGGCTTTATTTAAATTTGTTTTTGTTTGTGCGCTAGAACCATAGAGCCTTTACGTCACTTATACATTATCTACGCCATTGTTTATAAAAAACTAGCGACCCGTCCCGGCTTCGCACGGGTGCAATGCTGATACTAAATACACTACAGAAAAACCGGCCAAGTGCGAGTCGGGCTCGCGCACAAAGGGTTCCGTAGCAGCAAATATAATAAATTACAGTTAAATCAACCTATCTCAAAAACTATAAGAGATACTTTGATCAAACCAAAAATCGTTGAAAGAGTTAATTAGCATGCATCACCTCTATTTTTTTTAGAATTTTATACCCCGTAGTTATAAAAATAGAGGGGGGGGGACATACTTTTTACGACTTTGAGAGCTGATATCTCAAAAACCGTTCACTTTAAGAAAAATGTTTTTTAGAAAACTTTATATCATTTTAAAAGACCTTTCCATTGATACCCCACACGGGTATGTACATCGAAAAAAAAAGTTTCATCCCTCAGTTACATGTATGGGGGGCCCCACCCCCAATTCTTTTTTTTACTATTTAGTGTCATATTTTTGTAGCGGTTCATACAACACATATTCCCATCAAATTTCATCACTGTAGTACTTATAGTTTCCGAGTAAATCGGCTGTGACAGACGGACAGACGGACAGACGGACAGACGGACATGACGAAACTATAAGGGTTCCGTTTTTGCCATTTTGGCTACGGAACCCTAAAAATTGTGAACGTTGTATAGGTATAAAAATATAGCGGCCCGCTCCGGCATCGCACGGGTATAAAATACATAGCCGGGCGGCCGCAAACGCTACGTCCCGCAATTTTTAAATCTGTAATATCTTCGAAAATATTCACTTAAATCATACGGTGTAAAGGGCCATATAGATCTATATTAAATGAACAATGTATCCATGGTATTTAATTGGTTAAGGATTAATGCTGTATTGGTTAAAATCGCTTCGAAAATTAGACATTATTTGTCGTAAAAAGTAAATGACAAAAAAAAGTTATTGTGGGTTATCCATAAGAGATAGACATATACCATCGCGGACTTTTCTGTAGACCTTTTCAATGTGTATAATAGGGCGGAGTGATAATGTATGAAAGAAATTTTTTTTTGTTTTTTTCAAAAGGCATAGCGACAGAAAGGTGCCTTTTAATGAGTGAATTCAGCATACAAAATATTGTTTACCTGTCTTGATGTTTTGAGGTGCCCCAACCCAATTGAAAATTAGAAAAATTTGATTTTTTCGCAAACTTTGATTTATTTTTTAATCACAGTATTTTTATGGCCTTCAAGTCTATTATATAACAAACTTCTTTGTGATACACTAAATAATAGCCTGATTAGTTGTTTTAACGTATTTCATTAATGAAAATGATATTATAGAGGAATGAAAATGTCAGAAATAAGTAATTATTTAGTACTAGCTGCGCTTGCGGTTGCCTCGCGGTTTCACCCGCGTGGCACCGCTCCTGTTAATCTAAGCGTAATGATATACAGCCTATAGCCTTCCTCGATAAATGGGCTATCTAACACCGAAAGAACTTTTTAAATCGGACCAGTAGTTCTTGAGATTAGCGCGTTCAAACAAACAATATCTTCAGCTTTATAATATTAGTATAGATTATAATATTAGTATAGATAACGCTGTTTTTTTTTTCAAAATTAGGCATTAGCAGTCGTGATACTGATGCTCTTGCCATTATAAAATCATTTTGTTTACTTTCTCAGCAAACTGCACTTGAAGCTTATGTCACCAATTTGATAATATGCTTTACGGCCTGGGCAAGGCATAGAAAATCTTTGATATTCTGAAACGTAGTCAAACCGCTTTTCACGATGTCTTTTAAGGTTTCTTCAGATAAATTAGAAGTCAGAGGCTCAGTTTTCTTACATTCTGGCCACATAGTTAAGTTGGTATAATCTTTTGAGCAAGTACAAGAGAATTAAAAAAAAATGCATTTGCAACTTCAAATATCAAATAACCTTTGGTACTGAGTGACAAAATACTTCAGTTATCTTTTCTTGTTCTTTTTTGTTAGTTTGTCGGTCTTGATAAAGTTTTAATAAGCGTCTATATTCATCGAATATGGTGTGTCGAATAAGTTGTAGTACTCTATTAAAGCTAATAGTGGGAAGCGATGCTTTTCGCCACACATCAAACATTTCCGTAGCTAATCTTTCGGATAAATCATGAATTTTGTTATTTTATCAGGTTTAAATTCATATCTAATAAATAAGTAATAGTTTCTTAGCATCAGTATAAGTTGGTAATTGAGACACTGGGTACTTATCTGGCAAACAAAATACAGGACAACATGTCGGTTGTCGTATTTTGACTTCCAACACTTTACTGTAACAAAGCGAAATTATAGATAGAACTCACATCAAAAATATTAAATTATGATCTTAATTGTATTTACGCGTAAAATATAACTAAGAAATATTACTAACATTAGTGTTATTTCCTTAACGGCACTGTTCAAAATCAACGTTTCCTACAATAAGATTCGGCGCAAACGGGCCACCGACCAGAGCCACTGGTAGCCAGCGATAGCCACTTTTTTATATATTGAAATATTATGTATTATGTGTCTTCCCGTTGGCAACCAACGAGATAACACAGAATCTGATTTAGCGTTAATCTGTCAAAATTAAATTTTAATGATTTTCGACTAAATTTTTTGAATTTCTGAAAGTTCATGATGTTGGGGGCACCTCTAAATGTATCATCTGCAAAGTATAATTTTGCATGTGTATTTATGAGCAATAATGACATCTTTTTACAGGTATGCCGAAACGAAAATGAAAAAAAATATTTTTCACTCCACCCTAGTGTATAATACTTAGTACATTATTTTGATAAAACTCGTAGGGTTCAGCCTGCGTTTGCAATGTAAGCGGAATAAATGTAATTTTTTACGACATCACATTAGAAACCTCAAAAATAACAGTACTTCTCCACTACTTAATGGATCTTATTATACATATAAACCTTCCTCTTGAATCACTCTATCTATTAAAAAAAACCGCATCAAAATCCGTTG
>CAJQZN010042015.1:0-56877 GCA_907164685.1 Colias eurytheme | reverse complement strand
AGTTTCAAAGATTTAAGCGTACAAAGGGACATAGGGACATAGGGACAGGGAAAGCGACTTTGTTTTATACTATGTAGTGATAGTGATTGAACGGAAATTGTTTTTGCAAGTAATGTAGGTAATTTGGGCATGTGAGTGCAGAGTGATATACACTTTTTATTTATCTGTGATATATTTTCATGTATTTGGTAAATTTCATTCAACTAAAAGTTCTATAAATTTACAGGTAGGTATTTTATAAATGAAAATATTGTATTTCTATGAAAGAAATTGTGTATCAATCACGTTAAAATGGCTGAGCGTTTTAAATTGGATGCAATTACGCATTCCCAGACAACATGACTTATGAGAAGACATTCTTTCTATATATCTCGGGTATAACCTACAGTTTTCTATGCAAAATGGATGCAAATAATTTCTAAATATAGCATCTTTATGGGTACTAAATGGTAAATAAACAACACAAAATCAGAGAGCATAGATCGCACGTAAACTACATATCTTTGGTTTTAACTATAAAGTGTAAAAATCGTAAGATAAGCCTAATGGACCACAGACTCGTAAACATCCCACAATTATCCGAGCACAGATTATATTTACAACTGTAGTTATAACGAAATAACAGTTACAACGAAACGGTGGCTAAGCCAATAACGGTACTGAGTTACGTTAAAATAACATAATTTCAGCGATGCATAATTCGCATTTAAATTATTTGCTTATCTAAAGGATACCGTTGCATTAAATTTTATAAATGTTTCGGACATCATTCCTCAGAATATTTTGTGTATAAAATAAGGTCACATTACGTTTTGTTAATAAATAAATTAAAGTTTAGTTAATAATTTATTTATCTCTAATATACTTCATAAAATATGCGTAAATTGTATGGGGAACAAAGAGAATAAAAACATGGCCGTTATGCGTGAAATGTCATGTGTCAATGTCAATTTGACAGTTCATTCCATATGCTAATGATGAATTTGTTAAATGATTAGTATTAAAAACAAAAGAATCAGTATCATTATTCAAAATGTAAGTGCTTGTAATTCATATCATAAATGCAAAAGTGATGTTCTCCAATCGACGTAATTTAGTAGACGGGAAGTAAAGCATCTCATTTCAACCTAAGAAAATGATAATTACATACAAGTAACTAGATTTTCTAAACTCATTTCCTGTAATGCACATAACATATTGGTCCATAACTAGGAAGCATTCACCTTAGTGTCAAGTATTTTTAAATAATTATTTAGCAACACTGAATGCATTATGTAGTTAAGCGCCATCGATACGTTACACTCATACTATTTACGGCAAGGAATGTACTAACAAAACATACATTACGAATATCCGCTAATCAACTATTGAATATGAACTTTACACGGATTCACTAAGGTCCATATTTGGATAGCTTGACACATAGTGATTCCTCATACCGAAGTCGTAATGGTTTTTTGTTTTACAATTGGAATTTTTAATGCGAATCTTAAGTACTGGGCTTACAATTACCTACGCTAGTATAGATGAACCTAAAGCTTTGGAGAACATTGTTATTAATTAGTATAAGATTTTGAAAAAGCAACACTTTAAGATTCAGTCACTTTGAGTGGTTAAGTGCAGGCGACGAAAGGTGTAGACATCAATCTCTAAATTACCACTACCTTGTAAACGTATACAATTACAAGCCATTAACTCGATTTGTTTTAAATTCGAGAACGTTAAAACAATGACATAAGAACCAAATGTCTCAATTCGTCAGTATTTTATCAATATGTACCATTGAAACGTTAAAATAAAGATTGGATAAGATACAAACATATAGTAGACGGAATCGCTGGCGCCACACAGTCGGTTGACCGCCAATTGTGTTGATAAAGATATTGTTATCGTTTAATATTATTGTTATCAATAACACGATAATGCCAGTTTATGAGTCTTCAGGTTTTGGATGTTTCACAATTTTTAGTGTTGCATGACGAAAGTTTGATATGTCTCAAAAGAACTTGTTGCCATTTGTACTTCTTGTAGAAATATTAAGTGCAAAATAACGAATATAAACCTTGTATTATACCTACAACAATATGTATAAGTGTCGAGCATTCAATATCATATGGGTATTGCATATGTGATATGAGGTAGGAAGATTTGACGAATTTTTCAATGGCCAAAAGATAAATATAATGCCGTCTCATGATCTTTAACACACAAGAAAGAGACATGTAGAGCACACTGCACAGAAGATAACGTTTACTATACCTTAGCTGTAGTGTAAACATAATAAAAATGAAAGTTTTCCGCTCTCACACGAAAAATATTGAATCGATTTGGCTGAAGTTTTATAAGCAGATAGATTATAAACCATCGTAACGTATAGGCTACTTATAATGGTACGAAGAAAGAAAAACTACAGTCGTCAGATAGTGTGTGAACAAAATAAATAGTATTTGTAAGCAATTCACACTTGCAAATGTTTCATCACAAACACAGTAAAAGTGGCATCCAATCTGATGTTAATTGCTATGTAACTTAACTGTGCAAGTATAAAGGGAAGATGTCTATACATTGATCATTAACACACGCACACACACACATGCAGTTTCCTGTGCAATTTGTTTTTAATCAACGGTGAATATTTCGTAGAATTATGTTTTCATTTCGCATGTGTTGCTCTTTTTTAATAGTGTTTAGAATGTGTTTATATTTTTAATTAAAAATAGATATCATTTTATTAAATACCTAATACAGCTACCGTCATTGATATAAGTAATATTCATTTGTGAGGTTTTAGTCTTCATTTCTGGTTCGAATGATGAATTATAATTATTTATTATATGTTGCATTTTTGTTTTAATTCATTTACGACATCATATAAAACAAATTACCTTTAAAAAGTGAGTTAAGGAAGATTTACCACGGTAAAATTTGAAGTTATATTTCGTAACCTGCCCCAGACCATAACAGTTACAAATCGGCTGATAATATTGTAGATATTGCTTACTGATAGCCGTGGCCTCGATTGATAAGCCTAGTTCTGGGTATTTTAAAACCTATTAGGTTATACGTGTCAGGTGACAATTGCATTATGTTAAGATTCTTACTCTTAAGCCATTAGCAAAGAGAAGAGGATTTATACAGTTACGTAAATTTTTAATTTTTTTTACTTCTAATATATTATTAGTATTACCAGAAATGCAAAATGGTGTGTTGTTACTTGTTTTCAATGTATAAACGTATCTATAATTGTAATATTAATTGAATTTTAAAATTTAGGTTTTAAATTAAAAACTTTTAATTACAAGCATTAGGTACCTTAATTTTACTGACCTTAACTTCAGTCTCTACTATTACGAACTTCATAAATTACCCAAACCCGTCTAGCCGTTTTCAAGTGTTGCGCTTACAAACAGATTAATTTTTTTTTAAATCGCGAACACAGTCCAGATGTGAGCTTATTCTTCAGTTATAAAATATAAATTGCGTCTGATTGAATGTACGTCTTCAAAGACTCGTTATCAGCATTTTATATTAATTTACTTTGCTTGCAAACGCAACGTCAATTAATTTAATTAGATTTTGCATATGATAATTGATATCTGTACAATTATAGATTTTGTATAGGGAGGATATAAACAAGAAGGAAAAGGACACACAATTGATAACTGTTTGCGCTAAAATTTTAGCAACCAACTAAGCCCTAAGGGCTGATTTTTCAATACCTACCCAAGGTAAAACATGAACATCGTATCGAAATTAGCCGTGTTTGATTGTGCCATTTATTGAGCGGACAAGCGGACAAGTTTTAAACAATTATTAAAAATCAGACCTAGGTGGGAGTCCTAAGTTCACAGTTCGTCATAAATTATCACCATATATTTCTTACACATTAGAAACACATTAGCAATAACTAAGATAAAAATCCGCTTCACACAATCAGAAAGACGCAGCAACATAGTAACTATCTTCCCATCTTGTTCCCTGTACATAAACAATATGTATGTACGATGATATCGCGTAATTCGTGTCCACTATCGTTTATCTTCGAGCAGGATATTAACGGCCGTTGCAAATGCTGCAATGTACTTTAATCTGAGATACGGTGAGATTAGCACGTTCATAATTTGCTGTTTTTTATAGCAGGATTCCTTGGTTATAACAAATGGTGGACAATCGTCTAGGACATTAAATATTGAAACCCGACAAGAAGGCGTCAATAAATAAAAGATAGGAATAGCAAAAAAAATGTATAACTTGTATTATTGTAATAGTATGCATTAGTAAAACTCGCGTTCGAAACAGAATCAATTAAAAATGCTTTTTGTTGATAACATTACGTAGGTATCGCGCGTAAATTAAAAAATTACCAAAATGAGATTTAAATGCTTGAATTTACCTACCATTAATATATATATTTACCCATACATCTTCAACATGAAGTAAACATGATTTCATCGGAAGTGCAAAAACGGCTATAGCGTGTCTGATTATATCAAAAAGGTCCCGCGGCGATAGATAGAAACAAGGAATAAAATATAGGAATGATGTAAGATAAGACACATGAGGGATTGATGAAGAAATTTCTAGATAGTATTAACATTATATTATGGGAATGTTAGTTGAAGCAATGATATATTAAGTTGGTATTTAATTAATAGTGAAATAGACGTCATTTGTTTGTTAATATTATGGTATACAAATTAACTGTGAATCCTTGGAAGAAAAATGGAAAAAGATATTTGTATAACTGACAATATACGGGTGGCTAAAGTCCATTTTTAAGAAAATATTGTACTGAAAACTATTGAATTAAATAACTGGCAAATTTACATTTCAAAATACTATTAAATCTGATTCAGAACAAGATGATAATATAACTAGCAACTGTGATATATATTTTATCGAATCCAAGACATGAAAACATGCCCAAACCCATACCATAAGAAGTAAAGCGAAATTCATCAAACATTTAACACCTATTAAAAGCCTCCAGGAGTCCGAAACATAATCAAACTATTACGCCATTTACCGAAAGAGAAACTATCGATAGTGACAGATGTGCCATGTTAAGCATTTAAAGCGAGATGCATCCGATAACAACGAGTTATGAATGTTAATACAATGGTTCTGTTGTCATCAGCTCAAGGTCCATTGTTTGTATGACATCAGACCTAAAGTAATATTATTCCCAGTGTGGGAAAGTGATGGCGCTATACGAACTAAATAGCTCTGTCTTTTTTACACACTGGAAACGATACTGCTGTCGTGGTAACCCCCCAGGTTGTGGAGCGGTCGGCGGTTAACAGTCGCTTTGAAGATGATTTTGCGTCATTGCCTAAAGAGCTGTCAGGAGAATGCTTTAATGCCTTCTAATCATCCTAATAATCGAATAAACTGAATACTACAAATCATCGTGTAATCAATGATAGCATACTTGAAAGTAAACTTTTAGATTAAAATATGGCAAATAAACAATGCAGAAACAAGAAAAGAGAAAAACCTTAACTCAAGACTTAGAACTGACATGCAGAGCAGTTTGTTGAGAAGCCTGTTGCTTCCCAAAACGTTAAGATATTAAAGAAAGATGTAGCCCTTATTATACGGCCAATTACATTCATACTGTCTACTTAACAAGGTTTGCGAATATCGTGCAATTGATATACCAGCTAACCCCATCCGAATGCTAAAGACATGAATCGATATCCTGGGCATACTAATGGATATATCCAGCTTATTATGCAATACCACTGTTTAGGTCATTGCTGGACAATAGTAATAAAAAGTTATCCTGTACTTTGACTATCTTCTCTTGTAATGAAAATGAAATGAAATGAATTTATTCGCATGAAAAGTGGTAATACAATGGTGTTATGAGAGAACTTGTTCTACACAATTCGCCAGTCACAGCTGGCATGCGTATCGTATCTTCTTGTATATTTCATTGTTTTCAGGTAACACAGGTCAAAGTGATAATGGCAGAATTCATCGTCAATTGGATAAGGAATAAGCTATATTAACGAAAAAGTTTAGAAAGCATTTTTATTGATAACTACTCAAAAAATGACTCTTGATTTGACCTTAACCCATTTGTAATAAGTGCATTGACCAGTGTCATTCAGCGCAAACTTTACGCGTACTTAAACGAATAAAATACATTTAATCTACATGTCAGTCTAGACTACGGTTACACACTGGTAATTTTCAATAGATTTGCGAGGGAACAATGCAAAAATTACTGCATAACGAGGTAGTTGCCACTCAGAGCATCCTGTGTTAAACAAGGCCAAATTAAATACATTATGTCCAAAAATGTCGCTCGATGATTCACAGTCTGGGTATTGTAAAATGCTGCTTCTTCCGGACTGACGAAGGTATACAATGCACTTTTATTTATATGTATCAGGGGAAATATAGAAGAAATGTTTAAGGAATGTTGCAGATTTTGTTCTAGGTATAACAAATTGTAATAATTTGTTTTCATAGTTTAACTAAAACAAACTAAACAATTGCTAAACAATGATAGACTTGAACATTACGATTTACGAAGCTGGATACAATGGATTTTAAATGCAATATGAAAGAATTATATTTGTCAATACCGTCGTGCAGTTATCAATTGCTTGTCTAATAATGACGTCGACTAATAATGAAATTACTGACCTCTGACTGATAACGAAAACATCGTTGAATGGAAAACGTACTAGTTCCTTAAATATATTGTTTAAATTATTAAGCTTACATTAAACACAATTTACTTAAAGAAATACTATAGATCATTATATAACATGTTTCGAGGTATTTAATCGTGTACCTTTTTCAATACTGGGTATTGTTCGATTATCTTGCTTGGCCTAAAATAAAAAAAACGTACGTAATTGTAATAATTTTTCAGTATCCGCCAACGCTTCGGATTTACATACAAAAATGTAAAGGGACAGATAAAATTAATCGTTTTGCGTCAATGCATGTTTTTAAGACAAATATTACCAAAAATGAATTATGAGTAATGCTTTAAGTAGTATATTTTATTGATTTTTACCGAAATTTCTTGAGGCGATACTTTCAAAGCATTAGTCATTGTTAATGTTTAATTAATGACAGTGTTTACTGTGAAAGATTCATATAATAGATTAGACATTGCAATATAAAAGCAATATATTTATAATTAATTATGAGGACGAGGAGTACCCATTGCATTATATAACCCTTATGAAGCAAGGAGCCAGAAGACATCGCCATATATCTCCGTAACACATTAGAAAGTTGCGCCAAAGTACGAAAGGTAACAAAATTATCACTCAGACAGGCTCTTAATTTAATCTACTAACATCTATACCACGGGCAAAGGTCATTTGCTTCCACAGTGGGCTAAGCTGTTCAGATAGCATCAGAGATCATGGGGTTATTCAGTACATAATATATTTATTGGAATCTGTCTAAAGGTGTGTACATTGTATTGTAATTTGGCGATGGAGTGGTCTTGATTCGTATCTGCGTGAGTAAATCTTTATCTTAGATTGATTTACGATTAAAAACTGTTAAAATTTTATGGAAAGTGTTTCGTTCAAGGCAGCTAAAGTGCATCAGATAGATAACCATCTCCGTACTAGCTCTGCTTAGTTCGTTACTACAACACTTACATTCCTCTTGTAAAATATTCCTCTTGTTTACGCATCAAAGCTACATAAACCTTTGAACCTCTACAGTTTTTACTTCAGCCTCGAAGCTTCGAATAATCCTTTCTTTTACCATACATTATAACATATTCAAAGGAAGCGTTGAGCGTATACGTATCTACTCGTACCTTTACAGTTTTTACTTGATTCTTGAAGCTTCAAATAATAATTTATTTTACTAAACATAATAACACATTTAAAGGAAGCGTGTATACGTTAGTACCAAGTCAATATATCTGACCATTCGTTTAGCAGAACCTATTACAAGAGTTAGTTACGCTGAGTTGCCTGTTATCGTCTGAACCTCACGTATGGAACCTAAATAAAGGTTAATGCAGGGAAGTGATAACAAGCTAACGAGGAACATGCGTGGACAATAAATTTTTCATACATATGTATCTATAAACATAGTATATAAATTAAGTAATTTATGATCAGAATATGTACATACATCAGAAGCTATATATATTGCAGAAAAAACGTTTAATGTTTAACTATATGAAGAAGTTATTAAGCCCATATATGTATAGACAATAGAAGTTCAAGTCAGATAAATACAAAATAGACCTGTGAATTCTGCATCTTATTTTATTCTTATTATAAACTTCTTAATATTTAAAATCACATACTATTTAATATTTTATAATATAGGTTAAGCGTGATAAAACTTTAAGTTTAAAGAATATTCATGCGCGCTTTCTAACGGGCGAAAGTATTGTCATAAGTGGTCATTTCCTTCCCACCACGTGTGTTTCTTTTTTAGGTTATCTTTGTAGGAAATAATCGTTTTTGCGAATTTTTCAGAGGATGTACTTCCTGTGGAGTACTGTTAATTTTTTGGAACTGTGCTAGATACTATTGTATTTTGGGGACATGTTTGGGCATTAGTTATTTAATAATCATGGTGGTTTTTAGTACATTTAGAATTTTAGGAATTTTAATCGATTAATACTTTGTAGCGATTTCTAATAATTATTAATAATGTTAGAGCGAGTGTGGTCATAGGGAAGTAGAAATTGTATACTTAGGTACCTAAATAAAAGTATAGATTAATCAGCAACTTTGAACTTAATTAAGTATAATTAATAACAATTTATATAAATGAATAAGATTTATTTAGGTACTAAGCTTAATGTATGAATATTATCAAAGTCAGACTATCTTCCTATCTAGATCTACATTTAGAATAAAATGTCAATGTTGGCGCCGTGAAACATAACAACTATTTAGTATTAAAACAAGTAAGAATCGTGTTATTTTTTATGACGAATCTATTAAACTAGAAATGTCGTCATGTTTTATAATTTACATCTGATTTGAAACTCGATTTATGAACAAATTTTAATGTTTGGACTACTTATTGTCAAAAACAAAGTAATAAATATTTATTAAAAAAGTACGAAAAACATTGAAAATGCCAGAGCTTATTATATTCGACCGAATATGTAATTTGTTTAAAGTAAGTATGTAAATAATTTCAAACTTTATATCAAATCTTTGGAGTCGATGACCGATGATGTTGGACCAAATGCTTGTGTTTATATTAAAACTAGCGGTCCGCCCCGGCTTCGCCCGTGGTACATATTTACGTTTTCTCTACATAAAAACCATCCTCGTACTTCAAGGAATACAATAAGAAAAGAATTATCGAAATCGGTTCAGCCGTTCTCGAGTTATGCGCTTACCAACACATTTTGCGATTCATTTTTATATATAAGATTAACGGACATTTGCACATGTTCTTACTTAAAATTTGATGTAATGTTTTTAAATAGAAAACAGACTTTAATATTGAAGATGGTTTAATGGAGCACACACTTACAAAGTTTAGAAGATATCAGCTATACTAATATTATAAAGCTGAAGAGTAAATTTGTTTGCTTGAACGCGCTAATCTCAGGTACTACGGGTCCAATTTGAAAAATTATTTCACTGTTAGATAGTCCATTAGAAGAATAAAGGTAGAGGCATAGGCTGTATATCATCACACAAAGACCAATAAGAGCGGAGCAATGCGGTAATGCGAGGCACAGCTGGTTTAAATTAAAAGCAAAAAACTGAAGACATGAAGTAAAGAAACAAAAACTTAGTTATTGAATGAAGATGGTAAAATTAATGAATTTTGCTAACTTGTGGCCAAATATGTATTGTTTTACGACTTGGTCATAAATGTTCAAGCGCTTCTTTATTCTTAAAATATAGCTCATAAAATCTGAGTAATAAACGCACCCACTGAAGTGAAATGGGAAATAATCACTATACGTTTGTTGCCTGGCAGAAAACACTTCTAAATTATAAGTCTCGCTGGCATAATATTTAACTGAGTAAGCAAGTATTTTTATATTTTAGAAAAGATAGGCTCAGTATAGACTAGAGTAGATAATTTTTGAAACAAAAAAAAATCGCAGAAGGATGAAACCCATTAGAAAAGGAGGGGAATATGATGAAAATTAAAGGAAAAATAAATTACGGTCAATCCGAGTTCGGGAAAAGGGAGGGGGGAGCTTTTAAGAGAAAAAAATGGTTTCTCTTGATTTCCGACAAAACTACAAGTCCTACGGAAAAAAGTTCAATGGCAAAGTTGTCCTCAAAATTTAGGTGAAAAATTCAAAAAACCAAGTTTTTGGTTTTTTATTTTTAACTACTTCAAAATTTATTTATTTTCTACGACATTTGGTAGAAACTTGCTTTATTATGTCCCAAATACACTGTAATTTATTTGATTGAAAATATTTATTTTTTCGCCTTATTTTGAATTAATACCAAAAAAAACAACCTAATTTTCAATCGAAAAGTCACCCGTCAAAATATCAGCTTTTTTCAAAAACTTTGGGAGCCTTTTATTCATCAAAATCTCTACTTTTATATGGTGTAAAAAAATAAACCTTACCATAGTAAATGTTCTCAGGAAATGCTTACAAACAGTGTCATAATTAGCTTTTACTAAATCAGGCACACTTCTCGAACTCTATATCTTCTCTTGTATCGGCTTTTCGGTAATATTTCAAAAGAAAAAAAATTATCTGTTCTAAGTATAATATTTTACAGCATATTCAAAAGCAAAATGATGTCGATAAAAACATTTCAGGTAGTTTGAGAAGTGTGCCTGATTTAGTAAAAGCTTATTTTCACACTGTTTGTATGCATTTTCTGAGAACATTTACTATGGTAATGTTTATTTTTTTTTACACCATATGAAAGTAGAGATTTCAATGAATAAAAGGCTCCCCAAGTTTTTGAAAAAAGCTGATACTTTGACGGGTGACTTTTCGATTGAAAATTAGGTTGTTTTTTTGGTATTAATTCAAAATAAGGCGAAAAAATAAATATTTTCAGTCAAATAAATTACAGTGTATTTGGGACATAATAAAGCAAGTTTCCACCAAATTTCGTAGAAAAAAAAATTTTTTTGAAGTAGATAAAAATAAAAAACCAAAAACTTGGTTTTTTGAAATTTTCACCTAAATTTTGAGGTTATGTGAAAAAATTGTCAATAAAAAAGTTGTAGATTTTTTTATTACGGTCTACAACTTTGCCATTGAACTTTTTTCCGTAGGACTTGTAGTTTTGTCGGAAATCGAGAGAAACCATTTTTTTCTCTTAAAAGCTCCCCCCTCCCACTTCCCGAACTCGGATTGGCCGTAATTTATTTTTCCTTTAATTTTCATCATATTCCCCTCCTTTTCTAATGGGTTTCATCCGACTGCGATTTTTTTGCACTTTTTATTATTTTTAAAGGGATCTACCCCAGTGTAGTACTATAAATAGATAGTAATAAATTAATTTATAGAATATTTTGCGTTATTAAATAATAAAAATAAATAAGAGACTTGATAATAAATAACAATACCAATAACATAATACCAGTTAAACAGTGAATTTGTAAGTAAATTCAGAAAAAGTATTTATCATATTGAAGTACCTACATACATATCACGTGTGGCCTTGCAAAATAAATATGTTATGACTATAACTGACTATAATCAATTTAAATATATTTCATCAACATTCTTATCTTTTTCCGTAAATAATATATTCTAATTATTATGCTGATTGTTCGTGAGACTTAATAAAATGACATCATGCTTCTAGACAAGTTTTATCAATAGAAATAAAACGCAGTATATATTTAGATGATATTTATTGATGCAAGAACACACACCAAGTTCGTTACATTTCAATTAATTGTAGTATTTATAATACTTGTAAATTGAATCTGAAGATAAGGAACGTGGGAGACAATTTTAAAATGAACCTTATACGGTATACCTAGAGTTATTTAAATTTGTTATTTTTAATGCATGATTAATTTATTTTCTTTACCAAAAGCTATTTATTATACATGTTTTTTTTAAATGAATATAGGCCCATGCAAACTTTTTTATCTGTGTTCTGACACATGCAATTATTCAAAAAGTGGCTTGTATCTATACAAAATATTAAAAAGAATAGATTTGAAAATGGAACGTCAAAATTGGTTCAAATGTGTAGTAATGTTTATTAGTTTTTGTTTTGATTAAAATTTGACTAAAATGTAACTCTTGATAGCGATAAATATTAATTATTGTGACGGACAACATCAATAAATCACGGCTGCACAGTTTTCTGTCAAACGAACCGATTCTTTTGGCGGTTATTCGTAATTTATAGCTCGTAAACGTCGAAAGTTCTAGATGTTCTCATGGAGTTAATGAAAAACGGTACAAGTATTGTTTTGTTTCATTGTATTTGCTTTGTTGAATTTTGTTTAATTTTTGTAACCGTAAGTGATAAAAATTATTTATTTCCTTTCAATTACTATTTGATTCAATGCCTAAGGAAATTCCTAATTGATCGATGTAGACAATGAATCCTTCAGCAGAACCATCAAATATCATACCTACTCTAACTTTGAGTTCATAAATTATAACACTTTCCATCGAGTACCTACCTAGTAAGAACTTACATAGGTAGTATAAAAAATTTCGACACAACGCAAAAGTATTTCACAAAAATACAACGTCATACCTATAAAAAAAAAACAACAATTTACACTCGAAACATGACAGTCACCAACCGCGTACTAATTAAAAATCACTTGATTAAAGTACGACATAATTGTTATCTCAACATCGAAAACGATTAATCACTAATTGATAGGATTGTAAGCTTTACGTAAAACTGAGTTAAGAAAGCTGTTACGAAACTCGTTTAAATGTCAACTGAAACTTCTTGGAATAAGCGAAAGAAAATGTAACTACTAGTGTTGGGCTTTGACGCTTTTCTAAAACATAAGTAGACTTGATATTGAATTGGTTTAGACCTCAATAAGTACTTAATCTATACTTAATAGTTAATATTATAAAGCTGAAGAGTTTGTTTGTTTTTTGAACGCGTTAATCTCGGGAACTACTGGTCCGATTTGAAAAATTCTTTCGATGTTAGATAGCCTATTTATCGAGGAAGGTTATAGGCTATGTATCATCACGCTACGACCAACAGGAGCGGAGCCACGGGGGTGAAACCGCGCGGAACAGCTAGTAGTAAATAGATGGGAATTAGAAAACGTAGTAAGGGTAACGTAACGTAAACGTACAATTCCTTTATTATTTAATTTGGTTCATAAATGTAGAACATGACACTTAAAATGAAATAACAATTTGTACATTTATTTCAAAATAATAATATAGAATCACAAATTAACTTGCGTTTATTTTGAATTTATACCTAAGCGTAACGAATTTTGATTGAAAACAATTATTATATTTGCGAACTTTGCAAAAGCAAGACTTGGTGAATGTATCAAAGAAAAAAGGACGAAGCAGAGTTCTGCAAAGAGTACCTAGTTTAATAGATGAAAGTGAGTACACAAGGAAGTAGATTATCATGCCTGTACACGGATGTCCTCAGATAAAAAAAGCGTCTAAGTATCTAACTAGATATACCAGACGATAGTTACTAGACAAACAGGCATAGCTTATGCATATTAATTGGACGCCTCTGATATTAACTTATAAGTTTACTTGTCCCTAATTTAACGTTAATTATACCGTATAACCGTTAAAAATAAGAAATATGTAATTATAGAACTAGCTACTTACATTTTTTAAAAACAAGCTGTGCCAACAATTCTTCAATATACTTACCTACTGAATATTAATATATTACTCGATAAGATAACTAATTATTTAATCTGAATATTTATCCACATACAACACATGTAAATAAAACTAATACATAAAGTCTACATACTTGTTCAAACACATACTCGTACATTATATTTAATTGGATAGTGCTATCCGAACACATTAAAATCAATTACATTTTACCGGACAGACTGACAAAATATACGACTCGTTTTTAAATCAATGAAACATCAATTAAAATCAGTCAATGATGAAAAAACAAGTGAGCAATTAATAACATTACGATAAATTTGATCGTAAACCAGTTTTGTCATAAGTTATATACAGTTTTTGTTTTAATGTTTGTCAACTATTTACACGTATTTCATATTTTCACTATCATATTTGATATCAAATAAAGGATGATATTCAAATAAGATTTGCAAATATTATCAACAGTATGCGAAATAACTACTACTGCGACGTGCGACATTGTTTATGAAATTGATTGTTATAAGTATGAATGGATAATAATACATGTATAATGCAACTTAATATTTAAAATTAAATAATCAATATATATCTATAATTTATAACAACTTTCATATGTCATCAGTTTTGCTCAAGCTTGCATGACAAGCTCGTCGCGCGTGAATCGTTTCGAAGTGTGATGGTTAACTGTCACTTTATTTATATGTTACGTGTCATTTTTCTGAATCATAGCCTAATCAATTAAAATAATTAAGTAGGCGGTTGTCTTGCGACATTTTAATCTTTATAGACTTCAGATAATATAAGAGATGATCGAAATAGTATGGATAAAAAGATTTATATTAAGGAAATTGTAGGAAATAAATTAATGTAACATAATAATTAGTAATGTACGTATATTACTAATTCGAAGGTTATCCGTCTGTTTCAACTACCGAAAGCAAGAGTCAAAATTCACCGTTTGATTTCTAGATTCCAGTTGTTGTTCCTGTTGTTCAAGAGAAGAACGAGCTTTATGAAACCAAAACAGGGAAAAAATACAGTTAATATTAAATACGTAATCGGAATAACCACAAATATTAAAACGCAAAACAACGTTCAAATCGATTGCCATTACATAGTTCACCAAAACAGACTTCCTGTCGAGTAATTAACGAATTTACTACAAGTCCGTTAGGCCGTGGGTGTCAATTGCCCAACGTTGGCCAATTCATGAATGGACTGGCCGGTCCACCCACGCCTGTCTACGGCCTTTCTAGAACACGTGTTTGTGTGTGTAGCAGGTTAAATATGGCTGAATTGTCATATTGTATTTGGCGGTCATTGATTCAAAGACAAGCTATATATACGTATTTTGCCACTGTTTATAAGGAAAAGATGAGCTTCCTACCTTCTTTCATTGTCACATGGATGATCCCTTATTTGCTATTTTAATAGGTTAACTATAGTCGAATTGACATATTGCATTGGTTTGGTGATCATTGGTTGTGAGTTTTTACACGTGACATTTCGGAAATGTTTCTTATAGAAAAGAGGAGCTTGCTACCACCTCTTTTCATTGTGATAGGGTTAATGGACGATTCCTTATCTACAACTTGCATAGATATGGTCTATGTGTGTGTGTGTTTTGTTGGAAATCCCCTTCGGGAAAGTAGTGATATAGTAACAGTAGATACAACCATTTTATGTGTTGATTTGTTTCCGCTAGCTGAAGTACCATAAGAATCTTCCAAAAGGAGATATTGGTGATTGAGGATATAAATAACGTCATTTTTTTGGGTCAAGGAATATGATAATATTCTCCAAATATAGATGTCTTATTGACTTTTAAAGAATATATTATATAATTTATGTGTCATCCTCCAACAAAGAGAATATTAACGGTTTATCTAAAATATTATATTACATAGACTTGTTATGTTCACAAATATGGCTCAGATTTATAATATCGTATTACAAGTATTTAAACAAATAACTTGGTAGTTTATGAATGCAAAAATAAATATTCGACATTGCCTTATAGATGCGTGGGTGCAAAATGTTTGGTCGATTATCACTTTCTCAACTACTGTTTATTCGTTTATCTTGTATCATTGTTATTATGAATAGCTATGTCAACGTGAAATAATGTCATCGAAAGTTTTTTAACATTTTAATAAGACGATTATGTTTTCGTCGTTGTTAGAACACATTGTTTAAATTTAATTCGTGCAAATAAACGTTTTTACAAGTTTTAATTATACTATGTCATAATTTATTTGATGATTAGTATCTTTAAATAATCACACTCAAAGTTAAATGAATGTTTGTTACTCCATCATGCAAGAACGGCCAATCAGTTCTGGATGAAATTTGATACAGAAATATAATATCTGAAACAGCTCTCCGATCCCTATCTGATCTCATACATATGCAAACATATAACTAAGTTTATATTCAAATACCTCAGTTGATTTGCTACCAATATAATAAGCCATATCCAATAAAATTGGAAGAACAAGAAAACAATAATCATTAAGAATGTTGTTTTATTTTCAGAGTTCTTTAATTTTTTTGTGTAGATAATATTATCTATATGTAGTTTGGGTGTAAATATTAGATTTTATATATATGTACATTACCAGATAGATTACCAAATTGCCATATTCGACTAAGATGTGCTTTGAATTTACCTGTAACAGAAAATAATCATGTTAAACAAAAATGTCAACAAATACAAATAATGTGATAATATTATGCTAAGATAAAGGTCAAATAAAAATCAGAATGGAAAATTGGTGGTGTTAGGTTAAATATTTGTGTCTGTCTATACGTAGTATCCAAAACAGATGAGCCGATTATAATGAGGTTCTTTTTCGATTCAGCGGGTTTGTTTTGCTTTATCCTCAGATAAAGACTTAAAAGCTTTAGTTTTTAGCAAAATTAAGTTTTTTTTTATTTATTTAACGTTTTCTAACTCGTTTCTTGATGTCTTTTCATTTTTGTATACTTGTTTTGTATGAAAAGCTTCTCTTTACCTTGCGTATGTTAACATCAAAGTAATGAACTAAGGTGTTAATTTTATAAGCCGCTCAGGTATAACAGTACTTTCATACTTGTAACACGTTTATGGCGGTTCTAGGTTAGCTTTAACTACGTTTTGATTCGACTTTGACTTGGAAACACTGTATTTTATGTTGTATATCTAGCTAATGATAAAAGTATCATACAATGTTTAACATAGGTAGGCTTAGCCTTTTAAGATGAAATGTTTAATTACCTAATAACAGAATAAAAAGTATTTGAGTTAAGAAAACAACCAATTATAAAAATTTAACACATCACACGTTAATCGTAATTTTTATAAATTATACCAAAATGCAACATAACAATGAAGTTATATTAAGGAAATTAAATTTAATAAGGAATGAAACCTCACTATCGGTTGATCAATCCACCTTTAAATGTTATATATTATAACATTTATCTATAGATAAACATTTGTAAACAACTTTTCTATTAAATTACCTCCAGGAAATGTCACACTTTTGATCACAAATTTCACAACTTCACTTTCCTCTGCAAAGAAATCCGATCTGGCAGTAAATCATCTAAATACCTTAATCAATATAGACAGTCTTGCAACCTACACGTACAAAATTACCTCACTACACATCATACCCATACTTAAGCTATTAACTATATTTTCTGGCCATCACTCGATAATCTATCTTAATAAAGAATAATATAAATAGCTCGTCTGAATGCCGATTCGAAACGCCTGTCTCTCAACCGTTAGATTCACCATTGTTGGAAGTACTTAATGCCCTAAATAGTTTAAATCTCATTCGACTATCAATGTTACTGGTATATAATATATGTACCTATACATTGGTATGGTATGTATTCTACATGCTGTTCTTTGTAGTAATTAAAATAACACGAACGTTTGGAGGTTGTTGTAGATAGTTGATTGCGGTAAGAGTAAGTATCTTATTAGACTTTAGATAAAACATATGATTGGTTATTGGTATGGTGGTTAAACGATATAGGTCGTATATGTCACGTTGAGAGAAGTAAGTACACAAGAGATTTCAATATTGCTCTCGTGAGTGAGATTGAGTAGAAATCAACAGAAAGTCCCTGCACGTATCGTATGAAACAATAAGTTACAACAAAAAGGTTGATCATTCTATAAGTGTGAAGACCCTGGTGGTAGAGAACTTTATTAGAAAAGAAGAAATGCCATTTCAGTTCCCGAATCAAAAAGTTTGAACAAATTTCAATGGATTCAAACATATAGATAAAGACATTGGCAGATATAAGCAGACTCTTCACATAATAACAAATCTTGAAGGGCATGGCGATTTGCATAACAAATGTTTATAACACGAAAACCCGAATTAAAACATAAAGCTAGATAAATATAATACTATAATCTCTTGTGAGTCATGAGAAAATATTGAATTATAACATTAGATTTAAGCCAATATTGTAACGATCGTGCCGACCTCTAATCATAAACAGATATCTTATAAAAATAGTGTTAAATAAAACCAAAGGTTATCACTGTTCTAGAGTATTAAATCCCTGACCCACATTGATATATTTCATTCATAACTTTTATCCAATATATGTATGTGTATTAGAAGACTTACTCAATGCAAAAACGGTCGGGGCGGTTTTAAATGTACCCTGTATTATCTACTCAACAAATTTACAGGCCTTTGAGTAAGTAGGTATGTTGATAATTTTCGAACACAATTTTTTGATTAAGCTTATACGATTTTATTGACATACCCAAAATAAAATATGTTTAATTTTTAACATTTTGTTATATGGCGTATTTTTGTTTCTATTAATGTTTGAAATAACTTTTATTTTTGTCTCTACATCAGTACCTACTTACACAAAATAAGTAGGTACTGATGATAATGAAATAAGTAGCTACTGATACTATCGTAATACCCTACAGAGTGAACATCTTAAGTAAATACTCTTATGATTTTAATTGATATTCAAGTGAAAAAAGTGAGTTTATACGTAGTGTTTTTTGCCCAAAACATACAAAAAACAATCTGTGACCTAACTGTGTAATACGTTTAATGATTTGAACATTTCAAGAAGTGATTTTAAAGCAGAAACGAAAATAAAACTCAACAAAATCGTTAAATCTGCAAGTTGTACGGAGCGACTTATAAAAACGCGTAAGCGACACCTTCTGCACGGCGCTTACGACGTTCTTTCCACGAACATTTGCATTTGCACTATTTAAAGGCGGCATTAAACTGGGTGATTATTACTTTACAATTTTAAACTATTTTTATTTTTATGCTCGGAATTCATTCAATATATTATAAGGAGTATTGATTATTGTTTCTATCTTTTCTCTCGAAATGGATAAGTTTACATGGGGATGCTGTCAACCCGAGAATGAGAATGAACCATTTGATGATTTTATTTTATGTTTAAAATGTAAAAAGAAATATCACAACGCCTGTATATCACTAGATAAAACAAGCCTTACTCTAGAGACTCGGGCTAACTGGTATTGTCCGGAATGTGTACGTTCTGAGCCTAAAACAATGAAAAATGATAATACTCCGATAAGAAATGTCTCCACCACGAGAGGTAGTAAAAGACAAGCTCTCAACTCGCCGCCTATGCATACAAATCAGATGCCTATCACACGCGACGATATCCGGGAGGTGGTGCAAGAAGTATTTCAAGACACTCTCAACAATTTTCTTTCCAAAATACACGAAGACTTTTTGAAGACGCTTAATAAAGAACTCAAACCAATCCGTGAAGAACTGAGTGTTTTCTCTGATTCTATGACTTTTATTAACTCCGAGTTTGAGGATATAAAAAAGGAGCACGAAGTAAGTAAAACGAAGGTTATATTCTTAGAAAAAGAGAATGAAAATCTCAAATCCGCTTTAAATGACCTGCTTTCTCGTAGTAACCAAATAGAACAATACATTCGTCAAAATAACTGTGAAATCCAGTGCGTACCTGAACACAAAAATGAAAATTTGATGCAAATTATAATGGATCTCAGCAAAAGAGTAGGATATGAGTTAAATGAGAAGGACGTTCTGAACTGCACCCGTACTGCGAAAAAGGATAGAACCAATACTCGCCCACGTTCCATAGTGATACAATTCGTGTCCCCCAGACTACGCGATCACCTCCTTGCTGCAGTGGCCACGCACAACAAAAAACATCCCCAGAATAAGTTAAACAGCTCTGACCTGAATATTCCTGGGAAACCTACTCCTATATACATTAGCGAACACCTATCTCCAGCCAATAAAATTCTACACGCTGCAACGAGGATCAAAGCGAAAAATTTAGGCTATAGATTCGTATGGGTACGTAATGGGCGGATATTTTTACGAAAAAATGAAGAGTCTGGTTATATTGGTAATAATCACAAATAAAATTCGGGTCTCTCAAAATTTACTACCAGAACACACGCGGTTTAAAAAGCAAAACAAATGAAATTTACAAGCAAATTGTTTGTAACGACTACGACTTGATCATACTAACGGAAACATGGCTAAACAGTGGTATTGCCAGTAGCGAGCTCTTTGACGACAAATATATTGTGTACAGAAGGGATAGAAGTGACACTTGTTACTCGCATAAAAAAGACGGTGGAGGGGTATTAATAGCTGTATCAAAAAACATAACATCAAAACGTTACTCACACTGGGAATCACAACTAGAAGACTTATGGGTCGTTATCAATGTAAACGAATCTAATAATGTATCTTATAAAATTGCAATCTGTGTCGTATACTTGCCCCCACCTGTCAACCCCCAAATGTTGGATCTATTTATTGATAAATGTAATAAAGTGCGCGAGATTAATGGAAATATATGTATCTTAGGGGATTTTAACCTTGGTGCTATTGACTGGAGTTTGTTGGGTTCAAATGATGCTGTATTCCCTAAAATATGTCAAACACTCATTGATTTTATCAATACTAATGGTTTTAAACAACACAATCATATTGTAAATAAATTTAATAGAACTCTTGATCTGGTTATTAGTGACTTGCCTTTTTGCTCGGTATATCAGGCTCATAACACCCTGAGTGTCTTGGATGCTCATCATCCAGCCCTCGATATTGATATTTCCCTGGCCGTTGAACAAAAGCTACCTTACAATAAATCCAATGTTAAATTCAACTTTTATAAAGCCGACTACACAATGATATGCCAAGAACTATCTCAATATAACTGGAATATTTTTAATGAATATGATGACGTGAACTTGATGCTAGATATGTTTTACGAGAAAATCTTTGCAGTTATCCACAAATATGTGCCCAGGATTAACACTAAAAAGAATCGATATCCGCCATGGTTTAGTAATAAACTTATTAGACTGTTAAAAGAGAAACTTAACAAAAGACGCCGCTATAAAAAATATAAAAACCCCCGAGACGCATTTGAATTGGATCTCCTAAGTGCACGGTGTACACGTGTGGCTACCGAATGTTATAATAAATACATTAATTCTTTGGAAACACAAATAAATGAAAACCCTAGATATTTTTGGTCTTATATTAAGGCTAAGCGCGGAGGCACTAGCAGCTATCCTAGCTCAATTTCCCACGGAGATTTAAGTGCCTCAGACGGCTATCAAATTTGTGAGCTCTTCTCAACATTTTTCCAATCTATATACACAACATCTTCTCACACAGGACTTAATGAAATTTTTTATAATAATAACAGCCTTAGTCTAAATCTTCCGATCATAGATCATAATATGCTTCTAAAGAAACTCAGATCTGTTAACATACACAAAGGAAGCGGGTCAGATAATATTGCTCCGTATTTTGTTGCTTCCTGTGCTGAATTTTTAGTTAAACCACTTTTGATTATTTATAATACATCGCTTCGCACAGGAATATTTCCCAAGCGATGGAAAATGTCTAAAGTGGTACCAATACACAAATCGGATGATGTCAATCTTGTAAAAAACTATAGGCCCATTTCACTTCTTCCAATCTTTGCCAAGATTTTTGAATCTCTTATATGTCCTCATCTCAATGAACACTTTAAAAAATTTATGACTTGTAGGCAGCATGGATTCGTCCAAGGTAGATCCACCGTGACAAATCTAGTTGACTTCAACGAAGATATAGCTGAGGCCCTCGACTCCAATAAGCAGATTGACGCCATCTACACCGACCTGAGTAAAGCATTTGATCGCGTTTCTCATCATATTCTACTCAGTAAACTGAACGGATATGGAGTATCTCATGCTTTCCTCAAATGGTTTGAGTCATACCTTAGTGACCGTACATTTTTTGTAGTTCTCAATGGCTACAGCTCGTTGCCTCGCTATATCACGTCAGGTGTACCTCAGGGATCCCACTTAAGTCCAATCCTCTTTAATGTGTTCATTAACGATGCACCCTCATGCTTCAAATACTCAAACAGCTTTATGTATGCCGATGACATTAAGTTCAGTAGAGTGATTGAAAATATTGAAGATGCGTTTAAATTACAAACCGACCTAAATAGTTTTGTTGGTTGGTGCCAACAAAACGATATGGAGATCAACGCAAGTAAATGCTACTTCATAAGGTTTACTAGGAAATTAAAATCAATAAATTACAACTATAGTATAGGGGACCACAAAATTCTAGAAAAAAAGTTAGTCCGTGATTTGGGTGTACTTATAGATAGCAAACTAACATACATACAACACATAGATAACATTACTACTCGTGCTTCTAAAATGCTAGGCTTTATTATGAGAAATTCTAAAGGATTTAAAAACTATAAAACTAAAGTCACATTGTATAACAGCCTCGTGCGCAGTATACTAGAATATTGCTCTACTGTCTGGAGACCACACTACGCCACACATATTTTACGGCTCGAACGCATTCAGAAGAGATTTTTGTGGCATTTGCTATACAGTTGTAAATCACCAAAGAAAAAACTAAACTCTTATAAAGACCGACTCTCTAACTTTAATATGAACTCACTCGAAGATCGAAGAGACATTATTGATTTACTTTTCGTTTCTAAACTTTTGAACAATAAAATAGACTGTTCCCAATTGCTAACAAGATTCAACATTCGTGTCCCAGCTAGATATCCCCGCTGCAAAATAACCCCATTAGCTCCTCCTCTCCGCAAATCCGTCTCCGGGGCCAACTCGCCACTACCCAGGCTATCCAAAATTGTAAATAAATACAGTGATAAAATCGACATCTTCTTCCATACACCCAACAAGCTCCGTTCTATAGTGAAGGATATACAAAAATTAAAACCTTAAATTGTTGTCATCACCATAATTAAATAATTCTTATTCTTTTAATAATATTAACAATAACAAGTATCCTACTTTTAAGAACTAACTCTGTATAATTGGCGCATGCTGTGTCAACCTCTAATTATTTGTTACTTTATCGCAAGAACTATATGTTATGTAAAATTTATATTTAAGAATCATTGTAAACAAATGTTGGTTGACCAAATAAATAAAATAAAAAAATAAAATAAAATCAAATGTTTCACAAAACTCTGCCAAAAATGGTCAAAATAAACAATTTAATCAGTCACAAATTTGTAACTCAACCGATGCCTTGTATGGCATTCCTGGCATTTCACACCAGTAACAAATTGGAATTATTGGAACACATAAATCTAGGCGTTCGTGATAATTGAGCAAATTTATTGTAGCCACGGATAGATAATACAATTGTAATTTATTGATATTAATAACATGTAATACACGAATAACTGCAATATGCATACTCACAAAGTTCAACTAGTTCTGTCTTTATGTTTTTTGGACTTCAATTTTTTATCTGTGATCAAATTTAGAACAAATGAGCAAATATATTTTAGGCGCTTGCTGCCTAGTATTAATTAAAAAGTTAACAATACTATTAAACTCAAGTTATATTGTACCTACTAATTTTGAGAACACTGTCCGCAAATTATTACTTTTTCCATACTTTGTAAAACCATAAAGTAAAAATGTAGGCACAAAGTTAGTCTAAGTCCATAGAAATGTCCTTATCAATAATATTTATTAATCTAAGAGCTGCCTTGCTTCTTATAAAACAGTTGTTCTACCCTAAGTATATCTAAAAATGTCATACCATATCACAAAGGTCGTATACCATTGACATTTAACTCAAATAGATTTTGTAAATGCTAACTAAGATATACTGGTATTAGCTTTTATACTTCACAAAGCATGATGGAATTTACAATTTATTTCAACTGGCTTGTTCGCATGGATGATATATCTTAAGATAAATAATTGCCTGTAACTCTTTTAAAAATATACGATTTATTGTGAAGTCCTACGACTATTTTAAACGTGAAAGTTTGTGAAGATGGAAAGATGTTTCTTATTCGTGCACGCAAAAACATCACAAAGGATCTGTATAAAATTTTCAATGAAATATACCTATATTATCATTGACAGTTGCTAGACGAGTGAATCCGCGGGAAATTATCTGACAAAGCAAAATAACAAAGTCTAGCCACATAAAGTGGCGAGCGGAATAACAATAAAGGAATCCTAAACCATTCCAAAGTTTTATCACCACGATAAGCTGATATTAGAAATCATTAAGCGAGCAATGAGAGTGGCAATAGTAAGACAATACAATGGTATCTTAAGTGTCTGAGCAAAAATAGTTCGTGTCGATGCTCGATAACCCCACTGGGTAATTGCTTCCGACTAGTCTGGTATAGGTACCAGAAAATAGGGTTGACGGTGTAGTTAAGGATTTGATGCGCTGGGAATTAGAGCAAGATTTGGTCTAAATTGGGACTTCCTTTATGGACAATTGGTGGTACAATTATTTCTACGTATAACATTAATGTTGAGAACTTATTGACGTGGATACTATAGAATGTACACACTTTAGAAGTATTGGAAAGAGATTGAAAAATAATAATGGTTTAGAAGTAAACGAATCGGCAAATTATAGTTGGATGACCTTATACCACACTTTTTTAGTAATACATTAAATTAATGCAGAGAGAAAATGGTTGATTTTATCAGGAATTGGAATATTTCCATTTGCATTTATAAATGTAAGTCAATTAGAACGGACTACTTAAATAAACGTCTATAGAATACTAATTGTATTATAGAAGCAGCCCTAAAGAAAACTATTAGTTTTAAGTTAAACGTTATTTAATTCTCAGTTCTATATAAATAGTGGTGTTTTGGATTACGTACAATGAGATTTATTTTTAATCTTATTAGAGAAGTCACTGAATTGGATTAGAATTAACGTCACGGACATTTGTTGGAAGTATTATTCAAATGCTTTACATTTTTTACACTGCGAATGCTAATTATGACAAGCCTTAAGAATAATTTTCTACATAAGTGGCTTATTAACATTTTTCTGGAAAATAAAATTAAATATGTATAATATTATTCAATATGTAACAGGAAAACTAAAAAGCTTTCGCAATATGAAAACTGTGGAAAACTGACTAATATTACGTTTTCTAAAAATAGATAAAATGTTGAGTGCGTTTAATCTTTTCCCGCAAATGATAAAACCGGGGAATTTAATCTGATCGAAGAAAATGTTTGAGTAATTTTTATTGTAAAAATTACAATAAACTGTTACCCGAATTGTAGTTTGAACGGTCGCGGTGTCTTTAGATTTTATGTAAGTAATTGATAACTGACAGTGAAACTTGGTGAATGAAAACGTTAAAACGTTGAATATAATTCTGGGAAACATTAGTAAAAAACTATACTGTGGGCAACAGATAAGAATCAACGATGACGTTCTGAGAACATGAAAACTCGTCGCAATTAACCTGATAAAATCATTTAGCCAATTTTTACTGTACTTATCAAAATAATCTCCAAAATCAATACCATTATTAGAACTGGATTAAACCCACTACCATTTTGGGGAGAACCACGCACCGCTTTTTCGAAATCACTTTCAAGCATCCATATTCGGAATTGAATGGCTCATGAATTATCCAGAAATTTCTTTAGCTCCTCTGATTCCACGGCTATTTATAAACGGGTCCTTTTCATAGTGTGATAAGAGAGGGATTGCGGATAAGAAACGAAAAGTAACCGATTAAGTAGGACTATTACCTAGTGAAGTCCCGTGTCCCCTAGTGGGGTAAGGGGCAGATGCATTATTCATACATCTGTTTCACTGATCGATTTTCTTTAGGGACAAGTAGGTGATCAGCCTTCTGTGTCCTGCCAGACCGAGACATTTTTTTTTTCTTCGTCTCCACCGGGAATCGAACCCAGGACCCCTCGGTTCTACGCTCACGCGTCAACCACTGTACCAAGGAGGCGGTCATCGGTCATCGGTTTGATAGTGTGATAAGAGAAGGATTGCGGATAAGAAACGAAAAGTTACCGATAAAGCAGGATCTAGCTAGCTAGTTACGTTGGACCCTCGAAAAGCAACAATAATGATACCAAACGACCCATTGAAATAGATTCATTGAATAGAACGAGATCACCATGATCAATAAAGGTTGAATTAAGGAAAATATTGAAATATTTTTTATCAGATTGGATGGATACAATTTGGACTTCCTCATTTGTTTCACTAGTAATGCTACGAGTACATAACAATATAGAATACTTCGCATAACTCAAGACCATCAACATTGAGTAACTTTCCAGTTTCCAGCCTATAAGCATATAAAAGCAGCATACATAAACAATTAAAAAGAACTTGACATCGATATAGACCGGGAGATACTGACACAAAATTTCGAGTCATTTGTAACAGGATGGCGGTTCTACAGGGTTCTTAGTACGCAATGACAAAAAGAAAAATGATGGTGTGAACGCTGTTACCGGCGGCTTAGTCGCGTGGGCGTTAGTCGAACTCGTCGGAAAATAGCGAAAGTCAAACGATTTGTAACAGTATGGCACTTATTTTTCCTGTAAGTTTGAGGATCAACGAATATAAATACAAAATTTCAAAGATCTAGGTGTTGGAAATCTTCACTTATATAAATTAATAATAAATTTATTTTTCAAGTATGACAGCACTTTTTCCCCCTACTAGAAGTATGGCAAATATAATAATGGTCACATTTTATCAAATACTCTCCAAAAAGCCAAATGCTATACTGGTACAAAAAGATAGGCGAAATAAAAAATTTTTGCAGATTTTCGGCGGTATGGCGACCATTTGGAATCGTCCGAAAAGTATGGCATGGCGATTTTTGTAAATGGCTGCACGACGATGGTTACCTGTGCAAAAGTTAGCTTGGTACAAATGGTTGAATAATTGTTTTTTTTAAATCAACACATTCGCGTTGGTATGGCGGGCTGTAAGTCATACCGGAAAAGTATGGCATGACACTACCGCCTACTTCTTTTTTATGGGCTATCGGTAAATTCTAAAATTTTTGTGTTACAAATCGTTTGACTTTCGCTATTTTTCCGACGAGTTCGACTAACGCCCACGCGACTAACCCACCGGTACCAGCGTTCATACCATCATTTTTCTTTTTGTCATTGCGTACTAAGACCCCTGTAAAACCACCATCCTGTTACAAATGACTCGAAATTTTGTGTCAGTATCTCCCGGTCTAATACCATTTCCACATATTTTACAAACACGTAAACGGTTAACATATACACCATTAACGTAAATCCATCCAATCAGTACAAAATTGGAATACGGATGCAAAATACTGGTGCATTTAATTTTTTATCTCGTCCTCAAAAGGCAAGTCTACAAAGTAATTATGTTTTTGTTTCCAACAGTTTCTAACTATAATTTGCCGCTCTTGACACGTAGGATCATTAAGTAGTAAAGTGGAATACGAGTATTAGAAAAGAAAGCATGTAATTGCTTATGACCGCGGTTCTTGCTGTTACCTTTTAGGCAAATGAGGTTTTACTGGAAAAGTACATTATAGGTTTTAAAGAATTTTGATGTATATTACACTGTTCATACTGATGTTTTGTGATTTAGCGTAGTGTAGTGGGAATCTTTAGGAAACACATAATTCGATTAGACTTCTTCGTCATTCTAAAGCATGTAGGTTGTGAATTTGCCTTACATTACTTCTTTTAGAATTAGTCTATTATTGCCAAGGTATCCTTTGCTTTCAAAAACACATCTTATGAGTCAAAATTTAAAGTATTCAAAAGTACCTCTTGCTAGAAAATGAAAAGTTTATAGCTTATACCGTTCCAAAGGGCTGGTATTTAGAAAATAGAAAGTTAGATGCGCTAATTGATGGCCACTTTAATGATCTTTCGTGACAGCCCCAATCCGCGGTTGAGGTATCAATTATTTAATTAGTAACTAACATGGGGCGAAAGCCATTAGCGACAAGCTTTGTGGCTAACTAGTAACTATATAATTGCCAAGATTTCATATAATGGTGTCTGGTTTTGAAGAAGCTTTGGAGGAAAGTCCACTGATGAAGCTACGATTATTAAGATATTGTAAAATAATGTTTATAATTAAGAGATGTTAGGAGTGGCAATCAAAGACTGCGGAATGTCGAATGGAATACCTATATGTTTTAAGAAATTCATTATTTAAGCAACTAAATTATTTAACTACATACATATTTACAAGTTATTGAATAGACAGAGATAATGTTATGTAATTTAAAGAGACGTATTTTAATGAATCCATATATCTTCAATGTTAATATTACAACGAGTAAAAACATTACCACAATTTACTAGATGCAATTCATTATTCCTTTGAACAAAGTAGGAAGGTAGCATAATAAGTAATGAAAACATATAAAATATGTAATAATGTATGACACAACCTTATTAGTAATAACATTGATAATAGGATTACAGTATTAAATTTAATGCAAATGGCATGTTAATTACTAACTGAAGGTAGTTGGAAATTATGGCTGTAATAAAAAGAAATATTTACGGCTAGCCGCTAAAGGTAAGTAAGAAAGACTGGGCTATAAGTAATACTTTATGCTACTGGTTTCATTGTGGACTGTTCGTTTGGAATATTTGTAAATAATATGTTTAAGTAACAGATTTTATGAGAACTTAGTTATTATTTGTTTTTAGTTGAGTAACGCAGTTAAAAATCATAATAAAATCGTTTGTTATTTTGAAGTAAATTAACTTGTCCTTCATATCATTGTTGAAATTACAGTTTATTATCAGTTCATATGTGCATAAATTTTTTCGTTATAAAAAACAAATCCATCCTAACTTTGTTTTTATTCTATCATTTATTTATTTACATCCGACTGAAGCTTATTTACCTCAAACGAACTTACGTTTATCTGTATCAAAATACAGATAACACATTGCATCACATTCGATCATAACGAGGTTCGTTGAACGCCCTATTTAGGGGCAGGAAATAAAACATCAAAGATTAGATTACCTGCTCTAATGCAAGCTATTTAGGGATGCCTGTTTGAAAAATTATAAAGCATCAAACAGATTCTGTAAGAGATTGGCGTAAGATAGTAATAAATGCAGTGAAAGTAAACTTTGAGATAATTAGGTACAGATAATTAATTAAAAAAAAAGTAGTTCTTTTATCAAAACACTCATATTTATACATACTGTCATCACAGTTTATTTATATTACTTGATTATTTTTTAACTGCATAAATTAATTTCATAGGAAAGCTTTATCTCAGACTGATAACATCGTTGTGAAGTTTTAAGTGCAACTTTCATAACAGAATCTTTACTACTAACGAAAAATAAATGGAAATTTTAAAATAAGTTGCATTAATATTCAAGAATACACCACCGACATTAGATACGAAGTCTAGTCTTGTATGATACAATTTTTGGTTCTCTTATCTATTAGCTTTCTTATTACCCTTATGGCCCATACCTAATCTTATATATAAAATTCTCGTGTCACAATGTTAGTCTGCATACTCCTCCGAAACGGGTGGACGGATTCTCATGAAATTTTCTGTGCATATCGGGTAAGTCTGAGAATCGGCCAACATCTATTTTTCATATTATGTACCACGGGCGAAGCCGGGGCGGACCGCTAGTTCTTTATATATTTAAATAAATACAACAGTTCAACTTTCTGTAAATCTAGTTTTTACACGAAGAAAAAAAACTTTTTTTTTTTTTAGAAAATGTCATCGTCTAGCACAAAAATTTCTCATAAAGCAAAGTGTTGAAGTATTTAAACAAAACATGGTAATATTTGCACAGCCTAAGGTCACGTTTCACAACTTGGTAAAATCCACAAACAAAAGAACTTTCGTATTTGGCGTCCATTCAAAACAACTTAAAATGCAATATGAATAAAACATTTGAATTTTGTTAACAAAGTATCATCTGTAGGTATTATTTTTGCCGCCGTTTTCTATGTACTACTGCGCGATTCTTGAAAAAATATAGGAAGTCCATGTCCGTTATTTCAATTGGTTAAACTGTATTTTTAAGCAGACAGACGGACAACATGATATCTAGCATATAAGTGTCTGTAAGGTTCTATTGGAATAAACTTATACCTACCTTTTCCTGTTTTCTTCTTTTGAATGAGGCTAAACTTAATAGGTGGCCTGGAAGAAATGCTTATAAACGATAAGGTCACCTTTTGTACTTTACATCACATCTGTACAACAATATTGTTTATGTATTGTAATGTTAAATAGTGTGTGTACAATATTTAGTTAAATAAATAGTAAATATATAGTTAGATACATACCATCTCGATTACGAAGGTTTACTATTGACACTGCAATTTCATTCCATTAATTAATAAACGTCCTCAATTTAAAGAAACGTTCGCTAAAACCGCAATTAAAGCTATTTCCCAAGATAATAAACTAAATAGACCAACCACAATATTAATAGAATGAGCTCTATGTTTTTACGACCTTAGATAGCAGTTAAGATAGGGCTTTATGCAATAACTTAGTGAAAGCCGAGTGAAAAGGGAATGCTTGATGCTTTTCTTATTATAAGCTCTGAGTTATGTGGAAATTCATCGTTATGGGTAAACTGGGTCCTGGATACCAATCTTCGTTTGTATAGCTAGCTGATCAAAAGTGGGTTGTATTTTTTAATTCTAAAAACATTTAAAAGAATAACTGGACTGGTACGAATAAATTAAGAACTAAAGCTTTCAAATCTAGTTGTAATTCTAACTATATGAATTCAAAATAATCTTATAATTGTACGGTTTGTGATGTGACAACCCTTATTTAGTAAGAGAGCCTTTTTATATGAATGAGGGATGTCAATAGCAGTAGGTAAATAATCATGTAACAAAAATTATTAGTTAAAACATTACAGTAATAAATGTTTCTTTCTTTCTTTCTTCCTTTCTTTCTTTCTAATATTCTATTGTTAAATTCTGTGAATGTTTATAAAATTGTTTATGTTTTTAAATACTTTTACATTTAGATACAAAGTTATTAACTTAAACATGATTGAATCCATTTGAAACGCACTAACGGTATGTTGGCAGTCAATTTATTACTACGCTATCTCAACGTGTAAATTGTACAACAATGGCTTTGATAGTGCCGTGAGCTAAGTGAATGCATTTTCATATGTTATTCCGTGCAAATTAATATCTTGTACCTGAGGAACTAAGTATTTACTAGCAAATAGGTGTATTATTTTATGTACTTCAGCTTAAATTATAGATGTATGGTACGGGAAAATATGCATAATTCATAAATTAAAACGACTTAGAAATGCCTACGATTAAAACCCAATGTTTGGTTGAAAATAGTGAAGCCAATAAATAGATCTTTCGTGTCATATTTAAATTTTTAATCTGTTTCACTAATACATATCAGATAAGTATAATTTATTTTTCCAGGTCATCTTGTCAATTTTTTTTAAAGATTTTTATTCTTCATCTGGACCGCGGATCAAACTCTGTACCTATCAGGTTGTAAAACACGAAACACTGTACAAAGAAGGCGGTCACGTTAAAAGAATCTAAAACGTGTGGGTGTGATTTTAATCCTACTCTTAATGGCTTTCTACTGTATATCAAGATTTTTGTTAACCCTTTAGGAAGACCATTCAAAAGATTACATAACAATTACAACATACATAGAGAAACGTCTATAAGCCTACAGCATAAGAATCATTTTCAAACTCAAACATCGATTTATTCAACTAGCTCTGCCTCGCGGTTTTACCCACATTGCTCTGCTCCTGTTGGTCTTAGCGTGATGATATATAGCCTATAGCCTTCCTCGATAAATGGGCTATCTAACACCGAAAGAATTTTTCAAATCGAACTCGTAGGTCCTCAGATGAGCGCGTTCAAACAAACAAACTCTTCAGCTTTTCAATATTAATACATTTTATAAATTATAAACCTAGTATAAATTAGATTTCTTTTAGAAGCACTTTTGAACCGTCATGACATAGTTTAACCATTTACCACCGATTCAGAAACCATCATTGTCAAACGCGTCACAATAAATATACCAAAACAAATTATTCAGTCAGTTTTGGCCATCTCAAACGAAATTGGCATCAACACTTGTCCTTAACACATGGTGGGGTCAAGAGGTCCACGGCCAATAAACTCTGAAGTGTTTGTTAAATTTATAAACACTGTTTGGTAGGATGAAAGCGTGACCAATGGTTCTCTATATTGTTGTTACTGGGAATTAAGATGATGTGACGGCTATTTTTGTGTCTTCAGAAGATAAATGCAATAACAGACTTCGCTATTGACGAATTCTTTAAGGTAATTGAGCACTATGTTTTCGATAATTCTATTGCTTTTCCTAATATCTAAAGTTATTAGAGAGTTGAACTTGAGAAAACCTATGTGGAAAAACTTCATGATTATTTTAAACCTAGGAAACTTTATGATAACTGAGATTGACTTGTTTAATGCATAAATACTACGAAACAAATATTTTGATTTACTAATCCAAATTATATGATCTCATAGGAAAAACGTAGCGAAGCGAAAACCAAAGCTAATTTCGAAACCCATAAAAACAGTAATGAATGTAGGTACTATAGCTGCTTTTAGATAAGAACTGTACATTATACATAATATTATGTATTACTTTAATTAATTGACTATGTTCCGAACCGTGTAAGAAAATACATCGATTGACCTTCGTGTACCATATTGCGTGGGCGGCGTTACATTGCATCCAATATACTTGATAAGGAATATCGCTTATAATAATTATCTTGAGCATGCTTTCTTTGATGTAACTGTAATAGAGTTTATTGGGTATATGAATCAATTATGGTATTAATAAATACTGTTTGTTTACAGGAGTAAAGGATCTTGCTTCTAAATTATAGGTTACTGTTGCAATTTTTATTCTGCAGGTATTTTTACTATAGACACACGTATGTCCTGTGATGTTCATTGATTTTAGCGATTTGAAAGAATAAACTATGTAAATATTTTCAATTTTTTTTTATGCAATAGCAGGCAACAGAGCAGACGCGTCACCTGGTGGTAAGTGCTCCACGTCGCCCATATGTACCCACAGTGCCAGAGACATTGTGAGTATGTTGCCGGCCTTTCAGGTAGGCATATGCTCTCTTCTTGAAGGTCCCCAGTTCATAGCCGTTTGGAAAAGCCGCATGAGGGAGTAATTGTTTCAGATATGTCTGTAGTGCGCGGGAAGAAAGATCTTTTAAAGCGCACAGTTGTAGATTGCCAACAGTCAAGGTGGTGAGGGTGGTATTGTTGACGATGTCGTGCTGTACGTTATGTTGTAAAGATGATATCACTAACATATTTTCTAAGTTCACTAGTCAATACTTTGCACATGACTCATCTAAAGAAGGTGCACTGTTCTCACTGTATGAACCCTTTTATTTGCAGCAAAGATCAAACCTTGTAAGCCCTTATTGTTATAGCGATAACCAACAAGGTAATCCCATATAATCCCATACATTTGTACGAAACTTATCAACATTGTTAAGGCGAATGACACCGTTTAAGGCGACGTTAACAACAGATTTAAGATAAGTTCTTAAAGTCGTAAAAACCATTAAAACAAGACGTGTTTTCAGTTTTCTCACCTCGTAATGTTGGCAAATTGCGTAACATGTCCAAAAACAACCTTTAGCATTTCGCTTTGAAAACTGTTTTTGTTACAAAACTTTTATGCAAGGTGTCTTAATTAAGTGCGATTATTTTTATGAAAAATACTTTATAATTATTGTGTGTGATTAAGTAATTTGTAGTGTAAGAATTTAATAAGGGTGGAGTAATTATAAAAAAAATATAAAAATTTGTAAAACCTTAATTATTTAGTTTTAAATGACAGCTCACAGTAAGTTGTCATTATCTATTGGTACTTTATTTCAATAACAATAAGAACCATTAATTATTATCTCACTGACCTCTATAAGGTTAAGACGTAATTTCGAAGGGTCCGGAAGACGCCGCGAGCAAAATCTAGTATATTAATAAAGCTATCAGACAGAAGAAAATTAGCTTTTATTGGGCTCAGCAAAACGGAGCTTCGACCACCAATCAATGCTTAATTGTCTTATCCATAAATCTTTGAGCCACAGAATTTTATGGCGGGACAAATTATTTTACCCCCACACAATAATAGCCCTTGAATAAAGGTAATAAGCATGAATATCCCGTAACGGATGGTTTTAAGATTACAGCTCAGGTTATAAACGAAATTTAATCCTGTATTAGAAATTAAATTGTATATCTTGAAAATAAATCACAGCTTTCACGTAATGTAACGTTGGGAAGAGTTGAATCGCATTGAGTTATTTTATTACTGCGATGATATCTTATGATACTTAGTTCTAGACTTGTGGATCGGCGATTGTGGAGTTGCAACAATGCTTTTTACTGGGCATTTGCGGAATCCCTACTTATTGGATGGAGGTATTAATTGAGAGAAGGGTTTATTAAACTATTGTATAGCTTCTATCGCGGGCCTTGAGCGCGGGGACCGAATCCAGAAATTGCGTAACGAAAAACCTCACGCTCCCCACTCCGACGGGCGCGGAGGTGTGGCTTGAAGGCATAGCATGCAATAGCTTTACCGCGGCAGTCCCCGAGTGCCACACGTCTTTTTTTATGACAGCAATTGCAATGCCAAAACAACCTTTGTCTGCCTGGTCTTCTTGAAAACGGCTTAACGGCAGTGGCGTAGCGTAGTGGGGGCGCGGGGGGCGGCCCGCCCCGGGCGGCACTTTTTAGAGGGCGGCAAAATTTCACAGTAAATAATAAAATATATTTTGTAAATATTTGAACCATTTCATATTTTTAACGCAACTATAAATTCGGAACGATTGAAAAGAGCTCGGAATTTTTCATTACTTATTCTGTGACGAATTCGGGGAATCCCCTTTTTTTGAATGATATTTTGTAGCGAATGGCAACACCGTCTATACTCTATACTGATTTGCGGGAATTCCCCGTATTTTATTTTGTGCTTGGATTGTTTATGACTTATAATCAGCGAGAATGACTTCTATTACATATATAATATATTAAGTTCAATATTGTTTACTACGTCCCTTTAAGAAAGTACGTGATGCTTTGACAATTCAAAGAAAGTTTTATTCATGGATTTTCAGTTGTTAAGTTCACACTGTTTCGTAAATGTGATTTTTGTGCAAATAAACGTACGTGTAGTGGTTATGAAATAATTGGATAACTTTGTGAAAATTTGAATTTTCCGCTACGTGTACCTACATTCAACTTCAAAAATTGATTTTCATTTTATATTCAACTAGCGACCCGCCCCGGCTTCGCACGGGTGTAAAATAGATAGCCGGGCGGCCGGCCGGTACCGCCGCAAACGCTACGTCCCGCAATTTTTAAATCTGTAATATCTTCGAAAATATTCACTTAAATCATACGGTGTAAAGGACCATATAGATCTATATTAAATGGGCGATGTATTGAAGGTATTTAATTGGTTAAGGATTAATGCTGTATTGGTTAAAATCGCATCGAAAATTAGCCATTATTTGTCGTAAAAAGTAAATGACAAAAAAAAGTTATTGTGGGTTATCCATAAGAGATAGACCACCACCGCGGACTTTTATGTAGACCTTTTCAATGTGTATAATACTTAGTACATTATTTTGATAAAACTCATAGGGTTCAGCCTGCGTTTGCAATGTAAGCGGAAAAAATGTAATTTTTTACGACATCACATTAGAAACCTCAAAAATAACAGTACTTCTCTACTATTTAATGGATGTTATTATACATATAAACCTTCCTCTTGAATCACTCTATCTATTAAAAAAACCGCATCAAAATCCGTTGCGTACTTTCAAAGATTTAAGCGTACAAAGGGACATAGGGACAGGGAAAGCGACTTTGTTTTATACTATGTAGTGATTCACTAATTATTTAATCATGTCGATTGTCGAGGTGAACCCTAATTTTAAGTAGGTACTATTACCTACTTAAAATTAGGGTTCAATGTATAGAATGTACAGTATACATTAAATTGAAATACCTAATTAATAGGGCGGCAAAATTGTCTCCCGCCCCGGGCAGCCGATACCCACGCTACGCCACTTTAGGAGTTATACTGGATGATAGATGAGATTATAGGGAAACAACTTAACATACTTTTTATCAAATCTAGGTTTAATCGTGAAAAAGCCCTTAAACATGAAGTAAGTAGGTACAAACAAATCAGAGATCGAAAAGCTAGTAGGTATAAAATAATATTTGTATAAAAATTGAATAAGAGTCAGTTCAGATTACAAGTCACTATTCACTTTCGAATTAAAAGACGCTGATACAGAATCCGTTTCAATTAGCGTCTAATGAATACAACTGTAAGATATAGTTTACAAGTTAACAATACACGGATTTGGACTCTATTATTATAATAATAAGCAATATATTTGTATAAAATTGAACTATATTTTGGATGGACACAAAGGGTCGTTTTTTATATCTATCAGGTAGTAAAAGTACGGTGGAAGTTTACTTTGAACTAACTGACGACTCTAAACTATTCTTAATGGATAAGGCGAAGATTGTACTTTTAATTTGTTAAGACTTAAGAGTAGCTTGGTAAGATTTGATCTCAATTTTGAATGATGCTTCTCTAGTTAGTTGAATTTTTAAAATATCTAAGACAATCATATTATGATTTCAAATAGGTAATGATTGTAATTTTTTTAATAGAGACAGAACTTTTTGTTAATTAACTATCTACTAAAAATGTAAACATTGTATTTTCTTGTGTTTGATTTCGCGTTTAAAATCCGTTGAAAAATCTTTAATTTCTTAAAATTACTATGTACGTAATTTCTTCACAAAACTATTCGTATTAATTGATTCCTAATTTTTAAAACCCACCACATGTCTATTAACAACAAAAGTAACAATTTGTCGACGACATACAATCAAAACTTTGAGAAGCTCATTACAAAGAAATAACTATCGTCTACTATTTTCGATAATTGACAGATTTATCCCACGTCCCGCTCTAACAGTATAGTGGAGAAAGAGAAAGAATTAATTCCCGACGCCTACAGGAATCCATTACCTCCCGCTGATGTATAATGAACTCATTTCAATTAACACTAGAGCGCACGCGCGGGGGACATAGGTCACCCAGTGCTATATATTGCTAAATATTTTTTTAAACAATCGTGCTTGAGTGTTGTTGTCTCAGGTATTCCCCGACTACCAATCACCGGACATTTTAGCAGCGTGTCAGCTTCCTTGGTGCAACGAAGTGTACTCTGCGAAAATATAAAAGTACATGGGTGACGCATGTCCCCCGCGCGAGCGTTCTAGGAAGTTTTTGAAATCATACAATTACGAGTGAAAATCATGTATACCGCTTTTATTTTTTACTGCTCTTATGATCAATTTATACTTTTAAGAAATTATTAATATATAGGTAACTAAAATCTAAATAAAATACTCATATTTGAGTGCTAGGACATACTTATTTTTTATCCATACTATAATATTATAAATGCGAAAGTAACTCTGTCTGTCTGTCTGTTACTCAATCACGCCTAAACTACTGAACCAATTTTTATGAAATTTGGTATGGAGATATTTTGATACCCGAGGAAGGACATAGGCTACTTTTTATCCCGGGAAAATGACGCAATCCCGGAAATCCCACGGGAGCGGGAACTATGCGGGTTTTCTTTGACTGCGCGAGCGAAGCCGCGGGCGGAAACCTAGTTGAAAATAAAATTTTATTGGATAAGAACAACTTATTCTTAAACTTTGTAATTAGATGATTATTTTTACCAAATTTGTAGTTTCCAAAGTAAAAAAAACTGATTGATCACAATAAGTAATAAATTAGTTACTTTTCACAGAGGTTAATGTTTAGCTCATAATTTAAGTAAAATGAGAAAATATTGATATTTTTTTTGTTTCATCACTTAAAAATAAAGTTGATTCATAAATAAGTACTTCGTTTACTTTTTTAACTACGATTTTTATGAAAAAAAACGTGCGTCGTATTGGGTGACATATGTGACCCACGCGTGCACTCAAGGAAAATTTTAGGCGCGAGCGCTCTAGTGTTAAAATAGAGACACATTTCTTGAATTGAATAAAAACTATAATTTTCAAACAAATTTATTATTATAGGTTTCTTTAAATAGTGGTATAATGAATTTGTAAGATAGATATGACAACATTTAAAAAAAAGTTAAAAAATAAGCTGGGTAATATTTTTGAAATGCTCCTATAAAAATACCTTGAAATATCCAAATATTTTGAGTGCAAACTTTTATGAAGCGCAAAGAATTTTGCTCATTAAAATTCCGAATAATTTACCTTGCTCTGATAAAAAGATGAAATAAAAACTTTCAGGATTAATAAAAACAGAATTTTTACATCGGAAATTTCTTAACACCTAGCATGATAAATTACTTGCCAATTTGCATTTATGAAAACCAACAACACCTTTTACGTAGAAAATTATTTATAAAATTTTGTATGGCCTCGTGATTAAAATAATTTCTTTTACGGATAGGGTTTTTTAATAGTAGGTGTCAATCTGTTTCTTAAACATAATTGATGATACATGCACAAAAGTTTTTCGTTAAGAATCTCGAAATAATTTTAATCGGTTGAAAACCTGGAGTTTAGGGTGATTGTCCATTGATGCGAGGATGCGTAGCGACTAGCGAGGGATAGGTTTTTAAAGAACCACATAAATCACTTCATTTAGTTTGAACTTTGAACCGTTTAGCGTTTGAAGCGATATTTGGTTATTTGCAAACACATTCCTCCCTACACATACACGCACGTTTTTGGTGGATAAGCACCCTTAGGTTGTGAAATATTTTAACGACATGTGTCAGAATTAAGATTGTTCATGTTATATGCTCTGTGAACTACATCGTAGTTACATGGAGCGTTAACCCATCATAAACTGACCGCGCTGTGGGCTGCTTAACTTATACGTTCAATTACTGTTGAAAGTGGGTTATGCATTTGAATACTTAGGCCCTGCGCAGACGACAGACCATCCGTGACGCACATTTTAGTCTGTGAAAATAGAACCTATGCAATTATATGCAGTAACGCACACGACGCGCAAAAAGTCCGGCGCACAAAAAATCCGTGTAATTCGGGCAGACCGCACCGCGCCGCGGCGCGCCGCTCCGCACAAAATGTGTGTGAAAAAAATTGAACGTTTGCTTCAACGCGCGCTAACGCAGACGGCGCACACTTTAGTCGGCAATCTGCATTTGCTAGGGGTGGACGTAACGCACGCGATCTATTATCATGGCGCCAGAGATCTATTATCTAGACCAATGCACCTCCTCATTGTTGTTTCTGAATGAGTCAAAGCAGGTCTCAAAATAAATAGCAACTCATCAAATGTAGTAACAGACATTTTATAAAATTTGAAAAAAAATTTCCGGATGTTGTTTCAGAATTGAATGTTAAGTATGGAACTGTCCCTTCAGTAATCTTTCCGAAAGTATAGGATGTACCCAAAATTCTCTATTTTGGGTACATCATCTTTTTCTGAACTTCATGTACAAAATAATACTTCGCGATCTCTGCACGATTTCCATAGCGTCTACATCCCTACAGATCTGCCGACAAAATGATGGAACATGTGCGTAGTGTGCGTTGAGTCTGTGAAAAATCCGCGACCGACTTTTTGCGCGCCATGCGGACTTTTTGTGCGCCGCAGACTCGATCGCACAAAAAGTGTGCCGTCTGCGCAGGGCCTTATTCGCACTGCATTTTTAATTCGTGATTCGGTTAAGTTAAAATATAAACTAATATCTCTTCAGAAATTTCAACGAATTGAACTTTTAAGTGACTTTCCAAAGCAGCAACCACTTTTTATTTTGTTACAACATAATTTAACTTTGTTACAGCATAATTCTTTTCAAATAAAGCTCTTTTCATCGATAAAATTAAAAATAAATTATATGCAAAGTCCCCCTTGTTAGAAGTGAGTCATGAGTAAAGACAGGTGCATACTGCATACTATGCAAGGGGAACGTCAAACGTGCCCTGCATCCTTTTTATTGCAAGCTACAGTTAACTAACAGTATAAAACTGTGCTATTTATACATTGCATGTTTCATTTGAAGCGAGCGTAGATTGCCATTAACGTACACTGCAATGTACAATAAAAGATGTTTTACATCCTTTCGTATGCATATCGCAGTAGGCATACCAACATTAACGAGATTTTTTTTAATTTTTTACATTATAAGAATCAGTTTAAAATTTTTTAATTTCTACACATAACCAATCTCATTATTTTTTCATTGAAAAATCGATAAAAATATCAATCGAGCGTAAAATGAATTCTGAACCAAATTAAAAAGGACATTGAATATCGTTTTATCGATATCCGAGACCCTTTCAACAAAACCGGCCCTCGAAAAGGACGAAATTATCATTTTTTTTTTACAAATACATACACAAAAAACGAAGCCAAACGAGTAGCGAGCACCTGTCCCGAACATACGGGTTGCGAGGAAAATAAGTTTAGGTAATTTCAAAATAATTTTTGTGGAGTTTTTAAACGTTCATTTTGTGCCAGTTTTGTTAAAGAAACTTGGTACGTAAGTAAAGGTTTTGGGACTAAAATACCAAGAAAAGAAAAATATCAAGACATTGCAGTATGTAAATCCAAAAATTATCTAGGGCGTTTTACAAATAAAGCTACAGGTAATTAAAAAAATGTGCAGTTTTTAGGGTTCCGTAGCCAAAATGGCAAAAACGGAACCCTTATAGTTTCGTCATGTCCGTCTGTCCGTCTGTCCGTCTGTCCGTCTGTCACAGCCGATTTACTCGGAAACTATAAGTACTACAGTGATGAAATTTGATGGGAATATGTGTTGTATGAACCGCTACAAAAATATGACACTAAATAGTAAAAAAAAGAATTGGGGGTGGGGCCCCCCATACATGTAACTGAGGGATGAAATTTTTTTTTTCGATGTACATACCCGTGTGGGGTATCAATGGAAAGGTCTTTTAAAATGATATAAAGTTTTCTAAAAAACATTTTTCTTAAAGTGAACGGTTTTTGAGATATCAGCTCTCAAAGTCGTAAAAAGTATGTCCCCCCCCCTCTATTTTTATAACTACGGGGTATAAAATTCTAAAAAAAATAGAGGTGATGCATGCTAATTAACTCTTTCAACGATTTTTGGTTTGATCAAAGTATCTCTTATAGTTTTTGAGATAGGTTGATTTAACTGTAATTTATTATATTTGCTGCTACGGAACCCTTTGTGCGCGAGCCCGACTCGCACTTGGCCGGTTTTATTAAATGTTCAGTTGGTTAAAGAAACTTCATACCTTAGTGGAGTAACTAAAAAAAATGATAAGATTTACCGCATAATCTATACATTATCTAGGTCGATAGATACAATTTTGTTTCTAGCCTCTAGGCTCTAGCAAAGATCGAACTTATGACCTATGAGTGTGACCTAGGAGCCAGGAAGCCAGTCAGATGATTAAAATAAACTACCAAGAGGAATCCTAAGATATGTAATTGGCTTTTACCTATCGTATATTATTTACATCTATTAATAAGAAATTCTGCTTATTCTTCAAACATCTAATCTACAGCATTAGTACCAGTTATTAGAATTATGTGCTGTATTGTAAGTCAATGTCGCTATGTTATCCTATTATGAAAGTCGTTATTATGTAAATAAATACATAACGTAGTAAAAAAACACAAAGAATGAAGTACTATTTTCAAGATTCATGTAACAACTGGTCGAGATCTTGAGCCATTGTTAGCGGCATTTTATCTCATATTACTCGAATGTTTATCGTAAAAACTTGCTTAGGTACGACAGGTGACGGATTGCAATTGTTGTAAAATATGTACATCTCAAACAAGATAATAATTACGTGCCTACAGGTGTTTCCATATACCACATTCCGTTTATTTTTAGAAAACTGTTATCTAGTAGAACTTTATAATTCGATAATAATTGCAAATAATTTGTAGTTTGTTCTCTATTAAAATACTAGGTATAAAGGTTAAAATGGAATATTTCGAGAAGATTACACCCTGATATTTGTATAATCTACTTAATTAATTATAGGCAAAGGTCCATAATTGTAATTTGTACCATTTGTTAGCAATGTTTGTCGTGACATCTGTCAAAATGACATTACACGCATATTGGACGCCATGTTTTCTTTTATTCAGCAAATTTTTAAAACACGCATTAATTACAAGTAATAATAATAAAACGTTAAAGTATATATCATTTGGTATCGAAAATTGATATTTTTATTTGACTTAGACACGCACGGCATTAGTACTATGCAAATAAAACTTTTTCCAGACATAGCACCAATAAACAACGGTTCAATGGTAAAAAAGTTATCCTCGAATGAGCAATATTGACTCATATGGCATATGTTTTCCATACAATGTTTAAGTTTTTCCTCTATCTAATCCGCAGTTCATAGTTCATTGAACTTTCCGCTAATTTGACTGGCAAGCCCATGATCACAGGTGGGTGTAATTATTTTCACGCTTAATTATTTCTACGTATATTTTAACGCAAAGAATTTAACGAGTCTAATGGTTAAATGCGAATTTGCAAACTTGTGTCACCACTTTAGCGTAAACAGTAGTTTGGATAAAATAATTATTACTTGAAATAATCTTCAAGGAACTATATTATTTCAGCAGGCCTAGGACAGGTGTGACATTTATATTGAACCATATCCAAGTTTAAAAATACGCATTTTATAAAGAAGGCGTTATAGGAAACTTATCCACGACATCGACAGAACATGTATAATAAATCCACATATTATAATACACAAAGCATTTGAAATATTTGTATTGTGTTATCAATAGATGGTGAGCTATTGCCATAATTCCAGAAATTTCTTAAGGAAAGCAATTTACCTTTTCCTATCACCCATCCTTCTGGGTCATTCATTTCAAAATAAATGTCCAAGTACTCCTCAAATACGCTTGACATTCTTGCCAACACGTCTAAATATTATTTCCTGTCAAACCTGTTGACCTTTCATAGGTTTTAAAAGGCTTTTTGTTCAGAAAGCTGTGTCAATATTACGGTTACAAATTAGAGGAGCTGGCCCATTTAAAATGGTTTCTGTTTGAGTTTACTTAGGCTGTATTGTTTAAGATGTTTTGTCTCTTCTGTTTAATGTTTATATTTGTGCAATGGAACTTCCAAGTTGTAAATGGTGTTAGAGCTATTTGATACCAACGCTCGTTGGTAACGGTCCACCAATTTTCAATTCGCCTCTCTAGAGTAGAGGATCAATTTCTATAACGTTATTTTAAGTCATGTCATTTAAGGAAACGTGTTATTTATTTTTTTTATATAAGATTAGATACATAGCTATACATATGTTTCGAAGTTTGTTTTAAGTACTGATCCAATACAGAAGAAACTTTCACAAATAGAAAGTTATACTATCCTTTAGTGCTTATCTATTTCTGTCATAAAATGAAGTATTCCAAGTGCTATTAATAGTCACACTAAATTTTATTGGTGTTTATTGTTTCATGGCTTTGAATTATTCATTATCCGATTTGGAATATGGTTTATATTGTATGATTGTATCCTAATATCTATGAACACGAATTATTTATGTGCATATTCGTCATAAAATCGTTCCTACTATTAAAATTTGACACTGTATCCTTGTTCAAAGCTATTGTTAGCTATTTAGACCGACTTTCAAAAATGGGTATGCATTGTTTTTACCCTTTTTACATACATTTCACATGCTACAACCTGACGCAGTCCTTTCAAAGTTCATCTAAAGTAATAAAAGTGACATTCTTATCTCGATATCTGAAATCTTTATTCAGTTAAGTATTGATAAGATCGGATTATCGATTGAGGCCATCTGATTGTATCCCTTTCATCAGGCCGCTATTTATTTACTGTGAAATTAATTTGATTAGAGTGAACTTTCTAAGCAAAACTACATGGGGGTTATAAATTATAATAACGATATCTTTATTGGTATACACGATCTATATGAGTGAAACATCGAAATTTAATTTGTTTATATCAGGAACTTGGTAATTCCAGATAAAACAGGCATAGAAAATTCGCCCTACTGAGCGGGGATACCTACTTACATAACTCTCTCATATAAACTCTTTTCCTATGGTATGAATAGTACAATACCATGTTAACATGTCACCACTGTATATAGCGACTACCATGGAGCAAGTTCACAATTTGTCGCATGTTTGACTCCCACTTCAAAGAACAAGAACAAGAGAAGAACATTTTCTACAACTAATTCCAAGACCTTCATTATTAGTAGAGAAACCATAGACCACACACGATACAAGAGTTAATCTTCATGTAAAGAGATTATTTGATGTGAAGAGTATACACAATTTGATCCAGAGATAAGCCATGTTAACTTTTTAATACTTTTCCCATGTTTGTCTGTAATGGGGTGGTTTTTACGATGTAAGTTTGCATTTCATAATAATTTCTAGGTATCAGTAACTTTTTAGGATTGCCAATGGGAATGCCATTCACTTGTAACATAAATCAATACTCAGCTTAAATAATAATATTTAGGGTAATATGGTAGATAGTGAACTCAAGTGTGATCAAGTTTGTAGAAACAATGGAAGAACAAGTAACAAAAGGATTAAATAAAATATTAAACGGGTTTAAGGTAAGGTATACGCATTAAGGACTAAGGTAATAAAGGGCGTCCAGTCAATGGACAACCGCAAATAGTAAGCAAGTTTTAACAAGTTTGTACAAGAAACACACAAATTGTTTCACATTTGGCTTCTTCCCAAGGATTTAAACCGAAATTATCTTTAATCAAATGTGTGCTCTAAAATAATGGGATTACAGTTGCAATTAAAGAAATATGAAGGAAATAGAAGGTTTACACCATATGGTAATCAGATGCACTATCAACTTGGTCACGGTCATACTTTAATTTTAACCGACTTCAAATACGAATGCAATGTATTGTATATAATGCGTTCGTCGTATGTCTCTAAGATGTATTATGATTGTGGTCATTTTGATTTATTTAAATTAATTGATTTGAGAGTCTATATGTTTTACAATCTATGGTACATTTGTTTTATGATCTTGCATGTACATATTGGTACTCCTAATTTTGAAAACGAATAAAATTTAATATTAAAGTCCGAAACAAGCGTTTGCTGACCGAAGAGATTTAAAAATTGCCAATGGCATGCATTCAAAGATTGAAGGAGGACCGCCTTCCACACATTCAACGCTATTAATTAAAAATCAGTTTTAAAACAACATTGTGTAAGTTGAAATTTATTTGCAAGCGTGGAACAAAAATATGCAGTTCTGGACCAGTTTTATCAAATTCAATGCTAACATCGAAGACAAGAGGGCGTACGTAAAAGGTACTGTGTGAAATGCCTAAGCAATGTAAAGCTAGCACTGTCTGGTGTTGCCATTAGGTACAATAAGATAAAAAAAATATCGAAACATTTTTAATTATTCTATTAAATATATAAATATCGTCAGTAAATAAATATCTACCAAAATTGAAACAAATTTTAGAAAGGCCAAAATTATGTGAAATGGCCTTAATCATCTACTTTCGGAGAAAATTTAATACCCCAATAACGTCACGCATTCAAAACTGAATAAAAATTCCTTTGAAATTGATATTGGGAAGCCAGTAAGCTCAATTTTTACGAGAGAAAGTCCAAACAATGGTATTATAAACAGATTATCTGAACATATTGCTCAATAATAGATTCCTCGTATAGTTCAAGCTCATTCATTGGCAATTGATCGAACATAATTCGATATTTACATTGCTTTTATGAAGGTATTAAATTGTGTCTCGTTTAATATTCGATTTTACGTAACTTTTGAGGTTATGGTATAACTTACGCCCACGGTATTCATTAAAATGCATCTATTCGAACAGTTATTGAGGACGAGGTATTTTTTCAATTTTATCAGATTCCGTATTCGTTGCCGGATACTTTGTGAATACAATTTCATAAAAAATTAACATGCAAGTACCTATAGGATAGTAGGTATTTAGAACTGTTTCGTGATTTATTTCGCTGTCAAATTACATAGTAGGTACATTCACATTTATATTATTGGTACAATTAAAATGTTTAAATATCTCATTAAAATAATTAATACGAAACATCTAGCGATTATCATAAACCCTTACAATAACATTAATAAAATCTCATATAATTAATGAGGAATCTAATTAATTTTTATTAACTCCGACGCAAACGGTATCTAATGAATTATAAACTTATTTATTATTATTAATTATGTATGGCAATCGAAATCAATTGATATTATAACCAGTAATGGCCTTGTCTAGGTCGTCGATCTCATAGATTATTGAGATTAAACATTATTTATTGTATTTGTAGCACTAAATTTTCTAGAAGTTCTTAGAATTAAATTGATTTTAAATATCATTTAACGAATCTTCAAATGCGCAGGCGCGATGGCTTATAATATCGAATATTACCAGAGTTCTCAGTGAGGTAGAACTATAAACATAATGATAAATAGATCATTCACACTCTGCAGTCTGCAATATAGGACACAGTGTATAGTACAATTACGCTACTTAACACTATTTCTGCGAAGGCAGCTTCCTCAGAAGAGAGCACAATAGCCAATTGTTACCCTCTAATGCCTATATTCTTAGCAGTCATCGTTGACTTATGCCCAGTACATGCATTTCAATATTATCTTTGCGTATTTTCTACAAAATAAGAGCGATACAAGTTATAATATGTACAGGGGGCGGTCTTATAGCTGTAAGCGATTTCTGCCAGACAACCCGAAAAACGAGAAGGATTAGTGATGGTGCACTACATCACCATCGTATTGTTGTAGGTTAATCGCATAAATTGGTTCCTTGGTGGAATGATATTGCATTTGTAAATTCTCTATCTCATTTCATCGAAAATTTGGATTCATGCCTAAGTGGATGTGTAAGAATAAACAACGAAAGGTTCACAAACGTAGATAGGAGAAGTAGGCGGGATTTTACAATGTCATAGGTAAGTCATAAGTCATAACCCCACATTTTACTTGGAGTCTGCAGAAATTCCTTGCATGGTTTGTAGAACAAAAGAACATAAGGTAGAAAGAATCAGTACCCTAACATTTAGCGCTTATAAATTCTTAGGTCACGGCCACAACAAGGCATTTAAACTAAGCCTTATCGTGACTCGAACTTAACACACCCAACATCAATCTACGGAAGTGTTTGTTTTAAAATCTATTGTGTTTCTGCGAGGTTATTTGTATAGTAATGGAAGCGTAATGATTTGTTTTTACATACGCACTTTTTATGGGTGAACTAGTTTCGTTAGGAGATAAGAAATAAGATCGTAATAGTCAGCGTGTCGATAGTTTTTGTTGTCTATCAAATAATGGAGCGTATTCATTTAATAGTAATAGAGTACCTACCTAATAAAACATTATAATTATAGAAGATCATAAATATCATGTTGAATTAATGAAAAGGCAGAAGGGCTGCATTTTTAATTCGATGTCCCCGAATTTCATTATTTTGTTCTGTTTAATCGATAGCTGGTACCTAGTGGATTTTCTTAACAGGCTTTATTAAAGTCGATATGGGTAGGTAGCCTACATTATATTTTTTTAATTTTTAATAAACTGTGAGGTACCTATCTAGAAGTTAGAACATAGGTTATGTTCTGTACATTATTGAAAGGTACAGAGATGGTACTGCAAGTGACAAAGATCTTGCGTCCTAAAATCATTATCATTTAAAATGCGTGGTTCTAAAAGTAATGTCTAAAGGTAACCGCAAAATATTATGCGCTTGCTCAGATTCTCTACCATCCCATAGTCCCGTGATTCCTCGAGGCACACCCACACATAGACACGGTAATTACTATAGCCGTCTCGCTCTACGCCCTTAAAAAGAACGGGAGAGATAACATTGCAAAGGCGGTCTGGATAAGGTTCGACTAAATTGTTCAACTTTTGAAACTAAATTCAAACTTGAACATGCTAATAAGTGTTCGAGATTCGATATAAATAATATGATAATATACTGTAATATATGCACGTACTAATTTTGTTTATATTAATGTGTCAAATGTAACAAGTTACCTATGTAGACCTTTACATTACATATTATTAAACGTTTCGTTTAAATTTGTTATCAATAATTATTAATTTTTTTAAATTATTATTAATTAATAAATTTGAACAGTTTTATGTGAATAATATCACAGATATGAGATAAGTTTATCAGAAAGTTTAAAGAAAGAGGTTAATCTTTAGAATGTAGGTAGGAAGTCATCTGAGTCACCTGCATATAGAATTTGTTTCATCACAGCTGAGTAATCATTCCCTTTATGCGTGCCAAATAAGAATAGGACTGTCAAGACGCCATATTGTTCAGTAATACGCGCTAACTTCATTACCAAAGCGTATGGTGTGCAAAAAAATCAATAAAGAAATTATATTCAGTTTAAATATTTAATGTACGTTTTGTTGGTATTTCTAATACATTTCACGCCAAATTTATTATGAATGAGTAGGATTTGATAATAAAAGCACGTATATAAAAAAACATATATATATTATTTCAGTTTTTATCAATCGGATAATATTTCCTCTACACCACTAAACACAGCGTCATCGTCGTCGTATTCTGAATCTTCATTGCTGTCGCTGTCACTGCTATCTCCGCATTAACTATGAAAATGTTAACTTTTTATGAATACTGTTTCCATACCTGTATAATTAATTTATCCATAATCCATCAGTGAAATTCAATAAATAGTATTTTTTAATGAATATAACGATTATACAATAATTAAATATAATCATGAACAATAAAAAATAATTATATGAAAATTCTTTTTCGCACATTTTTTTGCTGGCAGTACTAATTTGAGAGGTTTCGTGTGAAGTTGGCAGCAAGCGCGGTCCTATTCTTAGTTGGCACGCATAGATTATGTGAAATTTTGGGGAAATTTTGCTAAATTAACTTTTTAATCTATTAACAGGTAGGTACCTACCTAATTTATAAAAATACATAAAACAAGTTCTGTTATAATATATAACTGTTATAGGATGCATATTAACAACAAAATGCGAAGTGTATTTTTTATAAAATGAGACTTTAAAGCCAATACATAGCAATAAAATCGCTAACGAATTTAGATACATCTATCTAGATAGTAGTCTTTATCGGTCACTGTTCTCAATAATTAGCCATTTACATTTTTACACCTAGGTTATAAAATGCTATAATAAAAAATCAATAACCTTTAAATTACAAGGTATTTCCTAACATTTATGACTTGTGGGTAAAAAAGGTCTTTGTTTTGAATTCTGTCCGTCGACCATATTATTATTACGAGCCTAGCCTTCATAGTTTTTGTCAGACAGAAAAATGCAAGAACATATGAACGAGCAGGCAACATGAAACAAAATAATATTTTCAATTATGGTTCAATTTTTTGCATGTTTCTGTAAGCTATCGACAAAGACGTAAACTTAGAGAAAATTATCAGGCAATTAATAGTTAATATTGGATAAAACATGTCTCATTGCTCTTCCTTATACGGGCCTTATCTTTAGCGTAGTCCAAGTTCCAAGTTTTACAACCGTTTATAAATAAACTCCATTTGCATTACGCACAGTGAAATATCACCACCATGAACCATCATGGCTCATGCACTAATGAGATTTAGTAAAAAACATACCTAGACAGCTGAGATTAATTTTCTCCTCAGAATCATCATCATTTAGGTACTCCAACTTTTTAGAATTCATATTCAATCCACTTATGCACACATTTCACATACACATACACAGTTATTCAAGTTATTGCACAGTACTGTTTTTATTTGAATTTGTAACGTTAAAATGGCGGCGCCCGCGCTACACAACCATTGCGAGTCGTATCACCGACGCGAATGATTCTCAATGAGTGAGTACTGAGTGATCAGTGACGCCGATGACGCCACGCACACATGCACAGCACGGCTAATCTGATTATTATTATTGCCCTTTTGCTATTGTTCTATTTCCTATTCTGTGAATGAAATAATATTGCATCCACACGGTTCCGATTGCATCGTAATAATTGCAGTTTATGGGTTCTTCACCACAGTGAAACTCGAAACTGTGAGAAGATAAGTCAAAACATAGTTAAACGTAAGTAACTATTATTGATAAATAAAATAATTGTTGTTGTTATTATTCGAATAAATAATGATTCTTTATAAAACACTCCAGTAACTAAATACATTTACGTCTCAATAAGCTCAAAATAAATACCGAACACTGACATCAAAAGCTTAAAGAAACAAAAAAACTGTTATTCGTATTTCACTTCCCACATCGTACATCATTCTGCGTGCACGCAAATATCAGATCGAGTACACAATGAGCAAATTAGTGGAAAGGGTCGAAGGAGCCCTATTGTTTGGGCATGCGCACCATCCCTTCGAAATTCGAATGCTGTTTAATTTAGACTTTACCGCCTTTCACACGCAATGAATTTCACAGATAAAATATTGCGTTCTAAATTTGAATATTTGGTGTCAATGGTTTTTTAATTCAGAAATTATTATTTTTTTATATGGCAATTCTGTTATGATGAACACGTATTTGTTTACAAAGTTCAATTACACACATATTACAATTTATTCTTTCAAGTAAGTTTTTTTAATATTTAAATTTTAAACTACCATATCGATGAAAATGTAATACCTATTTGAAAATTTAATTTAATACCGAGTACCGGTACTTATATTATAAAACAAGAAATTATATATAAGTGAAAGTTTTCAAACGAATCTATTATTTAATATAACGGGAATTGAATTGAATTTAATATATAATTTAAAGATAATAAAATAAACTCTACTTTTATCATTGGATAAAATGAATCTAGCTAAGTACGCCGGTAATCATAAGTTTATATAATTCAATCATGGCTGTTCATTAAATTATATTTATCAGGAAATATAACTCGGTATTAATGTAGTTGAATCAGTGTAGTCTAGACGGGGATAGTTTAGCTATTTAACTGTCTAGATCCCAGTGAAAGTTGTTAGCAACTGAATAAATAAGTCACAGATAATAAAATGAAAAAGTTAGTAGTAAGTATTGAAGTTTATGTGTTGAAAGTTTGAATTATATCTTATAAAAGAAATGATGGCAATACATTTATGTCAAAAATCAAAATATGTTTATTGACGTTGTTTCACTATAATAGTGATGTGTATTTTAGTGGAATGTTCTAGATAAGAAAGGTAAACGAGTTAATTATTATTCACGGACTTTATAATATTATGCCACTTATTATGTTAGATAGGTACATATTTGATTATTTATTTAGAAAAACATGATTGCCATGTCTTTATAAGCGGAAATTATTATTTGTCTATTAATTGTCTAATGAAAAGCTATTTGTTTACGGTATAATTAATTTAATTACCAAGACCGTTATAAAACTAATAAAACCAATGAAATAAACCTACTTCAATGCGTAGCGCCATTTAGGTATCTCGCCATAAAGAGAATATGGATAATTGATAACATTGTAAATTAGTAATCACAGTACTTTACGATAATTATAGGAAATTTCAACATCCTCATTAAATTAACGGTTAGTTTAATCCAATAAAATTACACCTTATAATTAAACCAAATAACTTATAACGATAAAATAACGACAAATGAAAAATATTAATTTTAAATTAATCGACCTCGCGGCAAGCGGTCCTCAAAATTGATATAAATAATTAATTGGAACTTGAAAGATATCACGTTAAATATTTTATGAGTTGCCATAAAATTTGATCGGTCAAGCGGGCTTCCTAACATGATACGAGAGGCAAAAAGAGGAAAAAGTAAACATTGTTCCCACAGAACCTTTCGGGTTGCCCTACGAAAAATTTCGTCATGCGTCTATATAATTTGGGGGTCATTATGAACGAAAAGGTTTCGACTGACGGTGTTAGTGATTTCGGTTGATAAAAATGATTGTAACGTGGAATTTACCTTTGCTTTTGTTTGGAGTATATTTTTATGACATGATTTTTTAAATAGGTACTTAGATATTATTTCCCGCGTTTCCTTTTTTACTAATATCGACTTGTATATTAGGTACCTACCTATTTATTTCATATCATTACGAAAATATGTCGCTAAAGTTTCTGAAATGAACAATACCCAAACGTTTTCACTTTTCAGGTCTATTTTGTCGAAATTAAACATGCCTATCAAGATATTTTTCATGGAGAAAAATCGATTAAGCACCAGCACTGAGCACAGAGGTGATTAAAAAATAACGATAAATATTATTAAAGTCTTTGGTTTATGAAATGTTTATGGGCAATCAGATTACATGTACAGTGTACTTTCGATATTCGGTTTTACGAGGCAAGTCACATCGAGATGTTTATTACGTGATATTGTTAACAATATGTTAAAGGTACTATTAATAATATATTTGTGAGTTCAATTGGCTATAATGATTGGGCTTTACGCGGTTATGGGTGCGGGAAAATGTTAATTTGTCGATTTCAAGTTTATACAGGGTGTCCCGCTATTGGTATACTAAGCGCGAAGGAACTTGTAGTTTTGCATACACTGATCACGTAAAAAATACTTTAAAAAAAAATTACGTCCAAAATTTTTTGCTAAATTTTTCCTGAAAATCCATGTTTTCTTCTCTAGCTTCGCGCAGCCGGCATATACCGCTACTCTAATATGAGCATTTTATCTATGAAAACATAATCTTAAACGATAGCTCACGTGCTGGTGGCAAAGTTGGGCGGCTCGCTTGTTATGGGTGTACACATAGAGTTTTAAGAATTCATCTATTTGAAAAAAAAATGCGTCTGGAATTTTTTAATTATTTTTTACGTACTCAGCGTATGCAAAACTATAACCTCCTTTGAGCTTAGTATACCAACAGTGGGACACCCTGTATAATACATATTTGTAAGGTTTTTTTGTTAGTATATTTTCATATTGTATGGAAAAGCAAGTGTATTTATTTTAAACAAAACTGAATCAATAGGCTTTTCAACAGATTATTTTTTGAAATCTTATCTTCTTTTTTTTTGTTTGAATAAATGATAAATTTAGATATAGAGAAATATGTACTACAGCATAAATATATTAAGGTATGTATGCCCTAATCTGGGGGCATAAAATTTCCTTCAACAAGTCAAGGATTTTTTTTATTTATTTCAAAAAAACGACAAATGGCGAATGTTAAATTAAGTGGTGTTAATTTTATTATGAGTGAGTTCATGAGTGGACTAATTAGTTCCATGTGATGAAAAACATGCGACCGTCGAAAAGGATTAGGGATATATTTTTTCTGTTTTTAGTTTTTACTTTTTACAATGGTTGTCTGTCATGTTGGTACATGGTTGGTACATAATATGTATAATGAAATTGTACGTATGAAACATTTCACTTGATTCCGTTTCATTTATCGTAACTAATATTACAAGGAAATAATTTTAAATTGCATAAGGGCCGATTTTTCAATGGTTGGATAAAACTTAGCCGTCCAATAAAGTATTACACGATAATATTAAAATGTCACGTAAACTGTCAAATACGGGCAATTAGAATACGTTTTTAAAATGGTAGTTTTATAGTTTATACCTTAGGTTTATACATTATTTGACGAATAAGTTTTATTCAAGCATTGAAAAATCGGCCCTAAGTGATCTTAAGATTTGCATAGGTAGGTATACCATTCGATTATTTTTGAAATTATGACACAATTGGAGAGCTTAGCATTTTTATCAAAAATAATTAATTTTATATTTTTTTGGACTTCAAGGCGGGCTAGTAGAATAAACTCTAATCACCACATCATGTGAATTTGTTCAATAACGTGCTTAATAAAAATAAAAAAAAAATAAAAAAAAATCGTTTATTTAGAAACAATACATACAAACAAAAACAATTTAGACACGACGATCGCCTCAACTAGGAATATATATACCTGTGCTAGAGACGATCGACGCCTTCCTCTCCAGACTTAGCCAGTATTGTAATAAATAGGTACAATTTCCATCCTCATGACATTACCCAACGGTACATCAGATTTACGATTTTTGAGAACTAGATCTCGATTCCGGGTCATAAACGTACCTACAACGGTGCGTCATTTGCATAATGAGCCATTCTTTTGAAGCAGTGCTTCTTAAAGTGCAGTGTTTGAGTGCTCGAGGGTATAGCACAGATAATATAAAATGTATCTTGTGTATAGGAACATCGCAGTGAGCGCCTGTTGAATGCTATAGGGACTATACTATACTTTAAAAAATAATTAAAAGTTTTTTTAAAAAGTTAAGTAAAATGTAGATTAGACTAAGAGATATTTTCTTAATTAATACAATCAAGTGTCTAATTATCAGTAAAATATAGTAAATAGTTTTAAACTAAAACAACTATTACCATTTTAGAATATTTCAGCAATGATTTGGTACATTCAGATTTTTTTGGGCTATAAGTTCTATTATTTTAATATTTAGAATTTAAAAAGCAGCTTAAACTATATTTACGAATACGAACGAATATTTTATGAGTATGGAAAATTAAACTTTGAGAAACAGTGGTTCGGAACAGAATTTTACTTGAAAAAATATTTATTACGGAAACCCACTCGCGGTCTCAATAATTACAAAGTATATGAGCACTATAAATCAATTTAAATTCAATTTAAACTGACCTATTGAGTGAAAGTTTTATTGCGTAATTTCAGTTTGAACAATTTATAAATATACGGTGACTGTCGTTTTTGTACATTTTTTCTTTCATTTTCAGTTTTTAAAAGTAAATTCATGGGACATTGATTCGAAGGGCTTTTTGAAACCGAATCACGTATATTGATGAAAGGCCAAATTGCATAGTGCTTTATAGTTAGTAGGTACTTTATTAGCTATGTATTCTTCGTTTAAGAATACATATTTTGTATTTCATGAAGTAGCAATATCATTACCCGAATAACATTTCTATATTACATAGTTACTAATGTAACATATAAAACATAAGTAGGTATTCATTATATTGCTTCGGCGATAATCCACTACTATAAAATAAATAAAACTGTATTCAAGTGCTTTTTATTGAATCAGAATGAATAACCTAGAAATACACGCTTTTCTTTTATCTATCTTGCGCCCTAAAAATCTCATTTCAAACGACTTATAAAATCCTGTTCTTTTCCGAGATAAAAGGAACAAACCATTTTATTGTTATTATTATAATTAATATTGAGTATCCAATAAATATATTATTTAAAACAAAAACACTCGATAAAAACCAGTCAATTTATTGGAAATATAAATTTTATCACACAATGTCGAAAAAAATTCGTTTAAAAGCTTTATTTCATTGTGATTATTTTATAATGCACTAAAATAATAATTTGTGATTACATAAAAACGCATGTACCATTTTCAATGATATTTTTATCGCCCCGAAACATGCGGACCGTATTTGATACAGTGGCGATCGTTAAATGTGTGATTAAGTGTTTTAGTTTTTAGGTTGATTTTTATATTTCTGTTAATTTATGAATGCATTGCGCAAAATGTTTGCATATAAACGTAATTGTTTAAATGTTACCTGCTTTGCGTTCCAATAAATAATTATCATCCATACTAATATTATAAATGCGAAAGTAACTCTGTCTGTCTGTTACTCAATCACGCCTAAACTACTGAACCAATTTTCATGAAATTTGGTATGGAGATATTTTGATACCCGAGAAAGGACATAGGCTACTTTTTATCCCGGGAAAATGATGCAATCCCGGAAATCCCACGGGAACGGGAATTATGCGGGTTTTTCCTTGAAAACGCGGGCGAAGCCGCGGGCGGAAAGCTAGTTTATTATAAACACTCAAATAAAATATTGCCCATGCGTATTTTTTAGTATCACTTCTTACTCATTGCGATTATTGCAGGCTCAAAGATCTCTACATTTTAATTAAAAAATTAAAAACAAGCAAATTATTTTAGTTCTTCATATGCACCCTTGGAATCTAAGAATGCAATGAAAATTTATACGTAGGTAATAGTATACACTATATTGCTACACACATAAAAATTAAAAAAGATTAAAAAGCAGAATGCATCCTTGTCCATTATGCGATAAGATCAAATCATGACCTTTCATGCCGAAAATTCCGATCAATGTCAATACAGCTTTTTGGTGTACATTCACAGACAAACATGAAACTATGTGTATCCCGACCGCTTTTTACAAAACATCCATCCAACCTTATTAGGTAGCCTTTTTAAAATTCCTACAGCGTACGGGCCTACGCTCCGAACATATTTTGACGGTCAAAATCGGACTTTTCCCATAATGTTTTTTCTAAGTGTTTTTTAAAAAAAGGCCATAACTTTTTTCGAGGGATTTATGTGACAAATGCGTAATAAATATGCTTTAGATTAGAATTTGTTATTTATACAATTGTTTATTTAGTCAGTTGTAAGATTAATTACTTTTTAAAATTAGACTGAAATAAGATACGCGTGTTATAATTTATTTTATTATATTATACTTATTTTGAAAAATTTCGTTAGAATAGAACTAGAAAATACATTTTAAGTCAACATAAGTAGAGCGTATAACTCTCAATAATTATTATTCGAAAAGAAAACCTATGTGA